>JAKVIS010000509.1:0-66752 GCA_033119425.1 Bufotes viridis | reverse complement strand
TGACCCAGACGGTACGTACTAACCTCCAAGCGGCCCAACGACACAGCAGATGGTACGATAAGGGGGCCAGGGACCGCAGCTTTCAGGTTGGCAGAAAGTGTTAATCCTACGGCCAGTCCCTAATGACAAACTGTAGGCCTCCTGGCAGGGCCCATACAAGGTGGTGGAGCATATCTGCGATACCACCTATGTGATCGGCCCGTGCACTGGGGCAGACACATGCTCCATGTGAACATGCTAAAGCCATACTACGAGCGCACAGAAGAGGTGACCGCTATTTGCGCCTCTGCCGCAGAGGACTTTGACAATTTACCTCTCGCAGACCTCCTAGAGAAAGAGGGCCAGAAAAAGGACCTGGAAGAGGTTCAGTTAGGCGAACGGCTGAGTCCCCAGGAAAGGGCGCAGGCTCATAGTCTAATAAGAGAAAAAGGAACCACTTTTTCTCATCTCTCCGGGTACACACCGTTAGCCACCCACAGAGTAGAAAAACCAGGGCAGACCCCCCTCCGCCAACCTTCTTACCGCATACCTGAATCCGTAAAGGAGAATATGTGCAAGGAGATTGAAGAAGCTAGAGTCATAGAGCACTCTGAAAGCCCTTATGCCTCCCCAGTAGTTCTGGTGCCGAAGCGGGATGGGACTACCCGCTTCTGCGATGACTATCGGATGATCGGCTTAATGATAAGACCGTATCCGATGCCTACCCTATGCCCCGGATAGACGACAATAGATCTTTGTAAGGGGTATTGGCAGATTCCCTAGCCGAAGACGCCATCCCTAAGTCGGTGTTTGTCACCCAGTTTGGCCTGTACCAGTTTAAGGTCATGCCATTCGGGATGTAAAACGCCCCGGCTACTTTTCAGAGGATGGTGGATCGGCTATTGGATGGGTTCCAGGAGTAGGCTTGCGCCTATCTAGATGATATAGCTATCTTCAGCCACTCCTGGACGCAACACCTGACCCACATAGGAGCCGTACTAGACCATATTAGGGAGGCAGGATTAACTCTGAAGCCCAGTAAGTGCCATATATGGATGGCAGAAGTCCAATACCTAGGACACCGGGTAGGGAGCGGCCAACAAAAACCCGAACTGGCTAAGGTAGAGGCTGTAGCCAAATGGCCAACCCCTCGTACCAAAACTCAAGTACTGGCATTCCTAGGGACCGCAGGATACTACCGTAAAATTTTACTTGACTACAGTACCCTGGCCAAACCCCTCACCGATTTGACCCGCAAGAATCTCCCTAAGATAGTAGCCTGGACCCCAGAGTGTGAGCAGGCATTCTAGCCACTAAAAACGGCTCGTGTAAATTCAACTGTACTTGCCGCGCCTGATCCAGCGAAATGCTTTCTCGTCCATACAGACGCTTCTATGTTTGGATTGGGGGCAGTACTGAGCCAAGTCGGAGCAGATGGCGGCGAGCATCCAGTTGTGTACTTAAGCAGAAAACTTTTACCCCGGGAAGTAAGCTACGTCGCCATAGAAAAAGAATGTCTGGCCGTGGTGTGGGCCCTTAAAAGCTGCAGCCCTATTTGTATGGACAACCCTTTTCCTTACTCACAGATCACAACCCGTTGGTGTGGCTGAACAGGGTGTCAGGAGACAATGCCAGGCTGCTGCGCAGGAGCTTGGCGCTGCAGCCTTTTGACTTTTCTATCCACTACCGCCCGGGGAAGCAAAATGGCAACGCCGACGGGTTTTCCAGACAAACGGAACTTGAAAAGTGATCTGTGAGTACTCCTACGGACATCCCCAAGCCGATCCGTTTGGATCAGACTGTGTATGCCGGCTTGGTTATGGGGGAGCATTGTGCTTGTGCTTCTATAGCCATTTAAAGTTAAGTGTATTCTTCCCCTTTTGTTTATTGTTTGGGTTTTCCTGTGTTGCCCTTTTCTCTGTCATTTGTGTTTAGGCCTGAGGTAGACTCCTGTTCGTCCTATCATTTGGAGGAACAGGTCGTCTCTTGTCCTGACATTAGTACCAGGGTCCTACAGAGTGAGTTAGGACTTTAGGTTCCTGTGTATGAAGTCACCTACCTCTGGGGTCAGTTTATACTTGCAGTCAGTCAGGACTTTGGTTAGGGCAGGGATGGGCAAACTGCGGCTCTCCAGCTGTTGCAAAACTACCATTCCCACCATGCCCTGCTGTAGGCTGATAGCTGGAAACAGTATTTGCATACTGGGAGTTGTAGTTTTGCAACAGCTGGAGAGCTGCAGTTTGCCCATCCCTGGGTTAGGGTTTCTCTAGGATGTGACCTGCTCCTTTCCCTAGTTTCTAAGCCTTTTCCCCTCACCCCTTTCCCTTCTACGTTCGGTGTGGGTTTCCCTCCCACACGAAAGCATTACATCAGGGGACCGTTGGATATGTTCTCTATGTGAGAGTGTCATGTGTATGGCATTAGTCCTATGTATGAGCAGTGAGTGTGGCATGTGTCCTATGTACATCTGACAGACATGCACCATGTATCGTTTAAGTGGCATGTGCTTGTGTGCAGAATGTACAATATGTGTGTATACATGTAGTATAGATCTATCTTTCTCCAGCTTTTTTGTCATTTCTGAAGAAATGGGGTCCCCTGGCCCAGACAAACAGACGCACAGGGGCTCTCTGCGGTCACACTTGTGTACATTTTACATCATACTATGTAAGCGCTGGATTCATGATGGTCTATCTTTTTGGCTTTTCATCCCTACTAGAGTTGAGCGAACTTGTGTTTTAAGTTTGGCGTCCAAAGTTCGGGTTCTGGTTATCCAAGCATCCCGTTATGTATTCCGCTACCACGGACCATAACAGCATTTGGAATCAATAAGGGGATTCTTCAATGAACCCGAATCTTGGACAACACGAAGGACCTACGACCTCTTATCCAATTCAGTACTGAGCCACGCCCCCTGCACTGATCACATGACGGTGATGTCACCCCAGGTCCTTCACCCAGTGTTCCAAATGCCGTTATGGTCCGTAGTAGCGGAATCCATAACGGGATGCTTGGATAACCCGAACCCGAACTTTGGACGCCGAACTTAAAACACAAGTTCGCTCTAATCCCTACCTCTCCACACCCATCACCTGATCTTTTCCCCATTGACTTTGCAGAATGAGGTTTGGTTTCTTACAGGACGGAATATGTTTTTAATGCCATTTTGAGTTACACGCCATTCGTTGAAAAACGTTTATTTTCTCCTGGTGGGGGTATGTGGAAAGGAACAACAATTCTGCCAGTTTTGTGTCTGGTGGTGGTGGTGGTGGGGGGACGACGACACTGGTTTTGTTTTCATAATGGTCAGCGTACTGCAGTGTAAATGACATTACCTTTATTCTGCGGGGCGGTACAATTGCAGCAATACCAACATGAAATAGATCTTTTTTTATATAGATTTTACTACTTTTACAAAGAAAAATGGCATTTTTTATTGCCATATTCTTAGAGACATAATTTTTTGTTCTTTAATTTTGAAAAGATTTACTTTGAGGACAGACTTTGGGGATTTTTTTTTTTAGAGCCCCCGACTGCCATGATAACCCATCTGCACCAGGCGATCGTGTCCCTGGGAGAGGATGGGGAGACAGAAGGAGCCCCCTCTCTAAGGGGTTAAAGGATAGGTCATCATTATCAGGATAGGTCATCATCATCAGATCAGCGGGCGTTTGAGTCCCGGCCCCCCACCCGTCAGATGTTTCAGGAGCCGCTCCCAGCAGATCTCCAAGCACAGTACCAACTAGGCCGTGTGACCAATGTACAGTGTCGGACCCCCGCCCATCTGATATTGATGACTTATCCTGAGGATAGGTCATCAATATAATTTACTGGATAATCTCATTAAACAGAGTGACAACTGAATAATACTGCAACCTCTCAGCTATGACAGTACATATGGCAGTGAGGAAAAGCTGTTGGGGGCGCTATCACTTCTCGCTCATCCCTCTCAGCAGTAAACATCAAACTGCTGTTTTTTTTTTTTCGAATTGCACCTGTCAACAGGACAGCCAATGTGCACTACAACTCCCAGCATACTCTTTTATTGTAAGCGGGACTCAAAACATGTATAGATTGAGACTTTCATACTAAGCCCCACTCCCCAGGAAAACACTAAACCCATCTGTAAACACCCGGGGCCGGGGGGGCTTCTCATGTCACAGAGAAAATAGAAGAACACACATTGGGTTCAATACTAAACTCTGCCCCCTTATGTCGGTTTCCTGCCCTAGACAGCTAGGATGGGTTTGGTTGCCATGGGCGACACCACTGTTTCCCTGCATTAGCAACCCGTTGCCGAGCGCGGCTTTATGACATCACAGAAGCGTCGTCCTTGAGCCCTGGAACACTGGGTAAGAGCGGGTAGAGCGAGGCGAGGATTGCGGAGAGAGGAGACGGACTACTTTTAGCGACTGAATTCTTGTATTTCTTACCCTTATCCTTTTTTTTTTCCCCTTCATCCCCCACCCCTTCCCCAGATACACCTTCATTGGTGTGTGGCAGAAGAGGCAGCCACATGGCTGCTACGGGGGCTGGAGGAAAACTCCAGCCCCGGAGACATATCTATCGTCCCCGGAGGCCCCCGTACAGCCAGAAGCCAAGAACATCTGGCTTCACAACGCGCCATCTGACAGCAGGATTGGAAGGTATCGTGCCGTTTAGAACATCACCGTCTGAAACACCTAGACAGGAAACTGGCCGATACCTCCGACTGCAGGGAGGAGCACCACTACCGCCGGCAACACCACCTGCCGAGACCATCATAGCAGCCCGGGAAGAGAGAGAACATCAGGTACCGAAGCCCACCAGACCACCAGGTGAGGTGCAGACCCATCCCCACATGCCCAGGTTACCATTTATCTGGAGGTTTCTGAGACTGTTATCAGGGACAGTAACATCTACAGTCCGCAGTGCGCCTTACGCCGTACCATCGCGCATTAGGGTCACTGCGAGACCCCGCTATAACACCAGACTAGGCGCCCCTATCAGTTACGAGGCTCGGGAGATCATGAACGCCATGCCGACCAGAAACTTTGTGAGGGATGAGGGAGAAAACATCCCGTCTTCCATCAGACTCCAAGCACTTTTTTTCTCCCGGTAACATATCCTGGTGCTGTGTAGTAATGTAGTGGTGCTGCTCCCTGCAGCGTGCGAGTACCATCTTAGCACACTGCTGTTCTTCGGATTGATTTTTCTGGTTTTGACCTCGGCTTGACTAACGGACTACGATTTTTTGACTGCTGCCTGCCCTGACCCCGGACTGTTTTTGGACTATGTTTGTTTGCTGCCTGCCCTGACCCCGGCCTGTTTTTAGACTTTGATTGCTTTCTGCCTGCCCAGACCTTTGCTTGCTTGACTATTCTTCTGCCTACCGATTGGGTCCCTTATTGTAAATGACCACAGCATGGACAGTCCTCTCTCCAGCCTCATCTCTGGGCAAATCTTGTTTATTCTCCCACAAAAAATCATCGGGAAATTTGCTTGTCTGCCGTCTTATGGAGATTCGCAGATTAAATGTTTTGTATCAGACATCAAGACTGACATCTTTTTTGGTCTCCCCATAATTTATTAATTTGTTTGCTGACTATACGGGTGTTGGGACCATGATTTTGGGCAACAGGCATGCAAACACACTGAAGGAGAAATAGTGGTGTGGATCTAGTACGACCTCCTCAGCCAGTAACCGAGACCGCTAATATCCCCCAAAGAACAGATTCCCGGTGGCCGGTCAGGGGGGACAAACGCCATGGAGCTGCACTGATAATGACAGTACTGCCTTATCAGTGCAGTTTTGATGGCCAGAAGGCATGAAGAACCTGTGGTGACATCAAGATCACTTGACCATAGGTCCTGCACCCAATAGTTCAGGGGAGTCAGGAGACATTAAATGACCTTCAGAGAGGTGCTCGGATAGCTCTCCTGACACTTTCTCTTCCACTTCCAGCAAGACTTTAGCAGATGGGGATGAGGAAGTGTTGCTGCAAGTAGGAGGATGGGAACGGAGCAATGCCTTTGTCAGTGGGGGAGTGCAGTAAGAAGGACAATGCTGCTGTCAGTAGAGGAGAGATGGGAAGGGGGACAATGCTGCGATCAGTGGGAGAGAGATGGGAAGGGGGACAATGCTGCCATCAGTGGGAGAGAGATGGGAAGGGGAAATGTTCTGTTAGTGGGTGAAGGGTGAAACGGGGAAAATGCTCTGTTAGTAGGAGAGGGATATAAAGGTGGAAATGTTCTGAGTGGGGGATGGCAGCAAGAAGGACAATACTGCTGTCAGTGGGGGAGAGATGGGAAGGGGGACAATGCTGCGATCAGAAGGGGAGAAATGGGAAGGGGGATGCTCAGTAGTGGGGAAGAGATGGGAAAGGGGAAAATGTTCTGTTAGTGGGTGAAGGGTGGAAAGGGGGAAATTCTCTGTTAGTGGGAGAGGGATGTAAAAGTGGAAATGTTCTGAGTGGGGGAGGGCAGCAAGAAGGACAATACTGCTGTCAGTGGGGGAGAGATGGGAAGGGGGACAATGCTGCGATCAGAAGGGGAGAAATGGGAAGGGGGATGCTCAGTAGTGGGGGAGAGATGGGAAAGGGGAAATGATCTACAGCTGCCAATGAGGGAGGGGTGGGAAGGGGTACAATGCTGCTGCCTTGTGGCATTTGGGGAGGTACTTTGTGCCGCAATGTGCCCTTTGCTCAGGACTGCTGGGGGGCATGTTCGGTTGCACTGGCTGCATGTGAATAAAAGTCCGCTCCTTGCTGTAAAGTGTGCGCAATGCAAGTGTCAAGCAGGGTTCCCAACCCAAATTTTAGTTTTTTTTCTGGACAATTTATCCAAAAATCAGAGCCAGCCAATATTTTTTATGGAAAATTGGAAAACTGCAAAGAACTATAAAGATTACAAGTGATACATGTCTATAGGTCAGATACTCATGGTGAAAATACTACCAGCATTTACTGTGAGCAATAAAAATACTGAGAATTACAGCGACCTGCCCAAGTATCAACAGTCTCAAAAATAATAATGGACACTGGAAGAAAGTCCCCTATTTTTATGGACTGTCCAGGAATTTCTGGATGGTTGACAACCCTGGCGTAAGGACGACCACATGGTCGCTCCATCTGGACCGGCCGTTATCTTCTGCTCCCTCCTCAGCTTTTTGGAAACATCCAGAATAGAATTAGGTGGTCGACCTAAGGGAGCCTTAACCCTTTCCTGTACTAACCCAATATGGGTCACAGACTCATCTTGCTCTTCAGTACGATGCAGACGATGACTCTTCAAGACGACAATCCAAAGACACGTTACCTGCTCTGGCTGCAATCTATAGGCAGGAAGGAATTCCCTCCTGTACAAGGTAATCGGTGTCTCTATAATGTCCTACCATCATCGCAGACGTCAGGATTTTCCATACATCACCATCATGTCCTGTATTTGTAGGGGTTTGTACCAGGCCTGCTGGAGACGTCACACTGGGCCCTCCAGGTTCTGTCCTACAAGGAACTGAAGATACATTATAATAAGAATTACATCCAACCAGTGACCCAAAACTGGTAATAACCCATCTCATTGTCTATGTATTGTTCTGAGTGGTAGGTCTCCTGAGCAGGGGTGTAACCATCACAGTCACAGGGGGTGCGACCAGACCAGGATGGGTAGGGGGCCCGTCCAGATCCATAGTGCCAGGTTCAAATGTATCCGCCTCCTCAGGAGGCATGAAGGGGATAATAGTAATGTAGGGGGACATTATCATATAGAGGCACATATGAGGATATTATTATTGGCACAGTGGGGGCCACTAGTACTGTGTAGAGCTACAAAAGGTGCAATGACAAAATTATATATATACAGTGTGTTATACATTATATGCCTCATACTACATCATACACACCTTATATACCTGATATTATATATATACAGTGTTATACATTATATACCTCATACTACATCATACACTCCAAATATAAATGATAATATTATACATATACAATGTGTTATGTAGTATACACCTCATACTACATCATACACACATTATATACCTGATATTATATATATACAGTGTGTTACACATTATATACCTCATACTACATCATACACTCCATATATAAATGATATTATACATATACAGTGTGTTATGTATTATATACCTCATACTACATCATACACACCTTATATAACTGATATTATATATATACAGTGTTACACATTATATACCTCATACTACATCATACACTCCATATATAAATGATAATATTATACATATACAATGTTTTATGTAGTATATACCTCATACTACATCATACACACCTTATATACCTGATAATATATATATACAGTGTGTTATACATTATATACCTCATACTACATCATACACTCCATATATAAATTGTATTGCTTTCATTCACGGCTGCCCACACTTCCGATGGCCACTTGACACGCAGAAGGTTTTGTACGCATGCGCTAACGACCCGGTTACATTTCCAGCATCCAAGATGGCTGCGCCTGGACATACTATGCCACTGCGCATGTCTTGGTTTTGTGTCATCGGCTGCTGACCGTGGCCTATACCGATGATGTCATTGGTTTGCTCGTGCTCTCATGTCGGACTACAGGGGGTATGTGTACAATCTTTCTCCATGACCCGTCCCCACAGATATTTTTAATTATAATGATGAGGAACTTTATTCACAAGGTAGCACTTTGCACATGATGACTATGATATGAACTTTATTTTTTCACGATCATGTACGTCAGTACTCACATTCTGATGTTTCAGATATTTACTTATTGATTTATTGTTGTTTTTTATATGATTATGCACGATGCACTTTATTTATATGAGTATGAAGTTTTGTTTACACATTAATTAATTTTCACCTGTGACTAATTGCTGTTCTGTGATTGGTTGAACTTACCTATATATATTGTCAGTATTCACCAGTGTTTTATGCTTGAGAAAGGCTCTATTGTCGAGCCGAAACGTCGCGTTTTTTTTGCACCATATGGGTAAATAAATAACTCACTTTTATTAGTGGAGTGCTGTCCTTTTTCTTTTTTTATATGTGGATTTTTGGCTTGATCCTTGGACATTGCACCCACATTTGTACATTGATGTTCATGCGGTGCTGCCATCTTTTTTCACTTTGTATGCTATAGGCTTGTTGGCATAGCACGCCCTTCTTTTTCTTTTTTTCTTTTTTCCTTTTTTTGGCAACATGGCGTTCCCATGTGGTTCAACTTACTCCCAGGACGATGCTGAGCGGATTCTCCGATCCATCGAGGGGGACATCACTTTCCTGAGTACTCCATCCAGTAAGGAATTAAAAAAGAAATATGAATTTTTGTCCAGAAAAGTCACTGCTTTACAACTGCATATGATTACCTTGGGAGAATACTTCAAGGCACAACGCATTCCATGTGGTATGAGATCCCATCTCCGCCCTAATCTATTTGCTAATGATTCAATTTTTTGTAAGAAATTTGAGACATTATCCAATCGTTACTCTTTGGACTTTATTTTGCTCAATATTGAGTTTCTCCAACAAGAACTTGCTTCATTGAATCAGGACTTGATTGACACTGAACAGTCTTTACAGAATATTTTGCCTGTGGATGAATTTGGGACATTCAAGGAGAACCATACTAGTTATCTCTCTAAGTTTAAAGGTGAATCTGAGGAGGTTAAACGTTCAAAGTGGAACAGAGACATGGATGACTACAAAAAAGGCCGTATCTATGTCTGGCAATCTGATCATTTCAGCGCCCCCCAAAATGATGGGAGAAGAAGGAAAAGAACACCACAACCATCCTCTGTTTCCTCACCTTTTTAGGGAGAGACCGACTCCATTAAAAACGACATCGAACCAGACGGGGTGGTAGGCGATACAGAAGGAACAGGCCGTCCACGCACCAACAAGACCCGGTCACAGAACAAAATACAACCATTAAAGAAAAATGACTGTGATCAACTTATCTTCCACCACGTTAACAACTGCACAAGTGAGTGTACTCTCTAAGGGTTTATCTTTCTGCCCTACTGCACATATGGACTGGTTTCAGTTTGATTGTGATTTAGCTGTCTTTTTTCGGTCTATTAAGTTGAAAGTATTGTTTCAGGGAAAAACACAGACCAAGGGGCCGCAGGACAGTGAAATCACACTGCGCTCCCTTGGTCTGTCTAATCCTAGTCTTTTCTCACCTGTTATTAATGAACCTGCTGTGGAGACTTTCATTGCTGCAGTCAAGTCTGATATACTCAAATATAAGGAAACAGCTGAACATAATTTTAAACACCCTAACTGTACTACAGAGGAGATTGCAGCACTGAAACAACTACGAGAGAATTCCTCCATAACGGTTAAACCTGCCGATAAAGGGGGAGCGGTGGTGATTCTTGACACCCATAAATATGTCACAGAAATAATGAGACAGCTTGCTGACAATGAAGTGTATGCAGTTTTGAACTCTGACCCTAAGTTTCAGATAGCCCGTATTATTCAACAATGTTTAATGGAGGCAAAAACGGCGGGAGTGATCGATGAGGATCTGTGTCAGTACCTCACGGTCGCACATCCAGTGACTCCGGTCATCTATGTGCTGCCGAAGGTGCACAGGTCCTTAACGGACCCTCCTGGACGTCCGATTGTTGCAGGCTCAGACTCAATTTTTTGTAGGATAGCTATTTTTCTGGATAAGATATTACGTTCTTTTGCTGTAGGTGCCTCTTCCTATATACGTGACACTACAGATTTTTTAAATAAACTCGACAGCATTAATGTGTATGGTGAACACCAGATGATACTAGCGTCTTTTGACGTTGTTTCTTTGTACACTTCGATCAATCATGATTTAGGCATCAGGGCGGTTGGACAAATGCTTGAATTATCTTCATTGTCTACACCTGCCTGTCTGTTTGTTATTTCTTTATTGGAAATCATCTTGAAAGAGAATTATTTTCTTTTCCGGGACACCTTTTATAAACAAGTTCGTGGTGTGGCGATGGGCTCGAATGCCGCGCCCACTTACGCTAATATATTTATGAGAGCCTTTGAGGAGGATGTCGTCTATGTTTCCCACCACTTCCGACAAGTTCTGCGGTGGTGGCGTTACGTGGACGACATCTTCCTCATCTGGACAGGTACTGTCCCTGAACTGATTGACTTCCAAAAGTCCTTAAATGCTGTAAATAAGGATCTGCAATTCTCCCTGGTATACTCTTTTGAAAGCATTCAGTTTTTGGATACTACTGTGAGATTTCATGAAGGTAAAATAGGCACTTCACTTCATGTGAAACCCACAGACCGTAACACTTTATTAAGATTTGAGAGTAGTCATCCACAGCATATGGTAAAACATCTACAGTACTCACAATTTTTATGAGCTAAACGCATCACAACCAATCCTGACGAACTAGAAGAAACTTTAGACAACATGGTTGGGAAGTTCCTTGATAGGGGCTATCCCAGACAATTGCTGTCAAACCAAAAAAATGAGGTTATTGGACTTGAGAGAAAGCAACTGCTGGTTGATAAGGTAGCGGGTACTAAAAAACAAACAAGAATTCCATTTGTTTCCACTTATAATGAGTATAGTGGAAAAATTAAATCCATCATTCGACGGCACTGGAGTATTCTCTCCTCGGTACTCAAAACCGAGACCTTCTGTGCTCCACCTATGTTCGCATATCGCAGATCGAGATCTTTACGTGATCAGTTGGTGGATGCAGATATGGGATCAGGTTCCAAGAACAAGCAAACTTTTTTTGGTCAAAGGAGTGTTGGATCTTTCCCATGCTTGGGATGCACCAATTGCAAGTACATAGGCAAAGGTAGATCCTTCATACATCCACAGACTGGTACATCATTTCCTATTAAGTTTCATTTGACCTGTAACTCTAATTTTGTAATTTATGTATTGGTATGCCCATGCAATCTTTTGTATGTGGGTGAGACATCTACTGATCTAAAAACTAGGCTTAATAATCATCGATTCTCAATTAGGCAGGAACGACAGGATTTACCGGTTCCAAAACACTTTTCTAGAGTGGACCATAAGGAGAGGGATCTTAAATGCTGGATCATTGATCACATTCCTAACCCACGAAGAGGAGGTAATAGGTCCCTTTTATTAAAAAAGAGGGAACAATATTGGATTTACACCCTGAACAGTGTTAGACCTTTTGGACTAAATGTAGAATACAATCCTGGCTGGTACTCCTGAAGATGTCTCGATTGTTGGTACGGTCAGCCGCTCAGTATCCCCTGTTTTGTATAAAACAATTGATTGGTTATATAAAAATATGGTCTTTTGTTATATTGATTTAATTTTGCCCTTTATTCTCTATTGCAGTTACTGTGGGATGAATGTACGGGACCTGGAGAAGATACTACGCATACCCCAATGTGATGAATAATACGAATATCAGCAACCTTGACAACAGAATTGAATTTGCTCATATTAGGAAGTTTTTTTTTCCGGTGTTCGTTGCATGCATTACAAGTTAGGGTGAATTGTGTCTGTGGCTGGAAGTATTCATTTAGGAGATCCCTTATTGAGGGTAATTGCAGTGCCTGTGGATTTTAACCACATACATGGACAGCAATTGACATTGATATGTTTTTTGCTGTTATGTATATATGTGGTCGCATGGGGGTTTCATGTGCCTGACGGTTCATGTCCCCCTATTCCGCTTCTGGCACCTTGCCCTCATGTGTATTGCTTTCATTCACGGCTGCCCACACTTCCGATGGCCACTTGACACGCAGAAGGTTTTGTACGCATGCGCTAACGACCCGGTTACATTTCCAGCATCCAAGATGGCTGCGCCTGGACATACTATGCCACTGCGCATGTCTTGGTTTTGTGTCATCGGCTGCTGACCGCGGCCTATACCGATGATGTCATTGGTTTGCTCGTGCTCTCATGTCGGACTACAGGGGGTATGTGTACAATCTTTCTCCATGACCCGTCCCCACAGATGTTTTTAATTATAATGATGAGATACTTTATTCACAAGGTAGCACTTTGCACATGATGACTATGATATGAACTTTATTTTTTCACGATCATGTACGTCAGTACTCACATTCTGATGTTTCAGATATTTACTTATTGATTTATTGTTGTTTTTTATATGATTATGCACGATGCACTTTATTTATATGAGTATGAAGTTTTGTTTACACATTAATTAATTTTCACCTGTGACTAATTGCTGTTCTGTGATTGGTTGAACTTACCTATATATATTGTCAGTATTCACCAGTGTTTTATGCTTGAGAAAGGCTCTATTGTCGAGCCGAAACGTCGCGTTTTTTTTGCACCATATGGGTAAATAAATAACTCACTTTTATTAGTGGAGTGCTGTCCTTTTTCTTTTTTTATATGTGGATTTTTGGCTTGATCCTTGGACATTGCACCCACATTTGTACATTGATGTTCATGCGGTGCTGCCATCTTTTTTCACTTTATATATATATATATATATATATATCTATATTGTGGGGGGTTAGCTCTGGTCTCGGGGATCATTCACACAAACTTCCTTCCGGACAACGGATTTCATGTCCAAACAGTGCATTTATTTGGCAGTCTTCTCAAACAAAACAACATAAATGAACACCTGCCCGTCTAGGCACTACCTAATACATAAGATATCGCTGACTCACCTAAGACCCCATTCACACACACGGGAACGCATGCGGCTTTCCCAGCCGAACGTCCATGAATTGTGGCTAGCACCTAGCCCCGTGGCCCCTCAGCCCTCCTCAGCTGAGATCACGTTCCCAGAGCCTCACCAAGACTCTGCTACACAAAAACACTCTCCCAGAGTGACACACCTTGTCCAGCAGCAGGACTAAATAGACATGGACCTATCCGAAACCCCGGACTGGAGCATGGGGAACAGGCACCCACCCAGCACATTACCTGTTCCCAGTAAAAGCCCGCCCTGGAACTAGCTGAGCCAGCTATACTAATACTATACTTAACTTGGGCTTTCACTCCACCAAGGCCAGGCACCTTGGTGACACACTCTCGGTGCAAACAGCCCTGTCTGACGGTTTCCCTGGGGCTTCACCGCACACATCAGTGTTCACATTGCCACAATATATATACATAGTGTGTTATACATTATATATATCATACTACATTATACACACCTTACATACCTGATATTAAATATATACAGTGTGTTATACTTTATACACCTCATACTACATCATACACTACATATATAAATGATAATATTATACATATACAATGTGTTATGTATTACATTCCTCATACTACATCATACACACCTTACATACCAGATATTATATATACAGTGTGTTATACATTATATACATCATTCTACATCATACACTCCATATATAAATGATAATATTATACATATACAGTGTGTTATGTACTATATACCTCATACACAACTTATATACATGTTATTATATATACAGTGTATACATAATATTACATCATACACTCCAGATATAAAATGATAATATTATACATATACAATGTGTTATGTTTTATATACCTCATACTACATCATACACACCTTATATACCTGATATTATATATATATATATATATACAGTGTGTTACACATAATATACCTCATACTACATCATACACTCCATATTTAAATGATAATATTATACATATACAGTGTGTTATGTATTATATACCTCATACTACATCATACAAACCTTATATACCTGATATTATATATATACAGTGTGTTATACATTATATACCTCATACTACATCATACACACATTATATACCTGATAATATATATATATATATATATATATATATATATATATATATATATATTGTGGGGGGTTAGCTCTGGTCTCGGGGATCATTCACACAAACTTCCTTCCGAACAACGGATTTCATGTCCAAACAGTGTATTTATTTGGCAGTCTTTTCAAACAAAACAACAGGTACAAAACAATAAACACTGGCCCGGCTAGGCTCTAACTAAACATATTATTTTAATCCCTCACTCACCTAGTGGGTACAGTTCACACCCTGTGAACTGATGCGGCTTTCTCCAGCCCAATGTCCCACAGCCTCCTGGCTGTTCAGAGCACTGTTCACACACAGTCTCAGTTCAATGTCCGTTGGGGAATTCAGGCTCACCAGTCCTCCTGACTGTGGCCCTGCGACCCTTCCAGGCGTCGCTGTGTCCCCCAATTCCAGGCTATCGCTTAGCCCCGTGGCCCCTCAGCCAACTTGGCCGAGACCACTCACACAGAGCCTCTGCCAAACTCTGTCTCCAAAACTCTCTCCAGAGTGGGACCCCACCCATGTCCAACAAGAGGATTAAATAGCATCCCTGGACATGGGCGTTGTCAAAACCCCGGACTGGAGCATGGGGAACAGGCACCCACCCAGCACATTGCCTGTTCCCAGTAAAAGCCCGCCCTGGACTAGCTGGAGCCAGCTAAGCTAGTTATCTTGGTGACCACCAACTAACTTAGTGGCCACCCATCTCTAGACTAGGGCCTTTACTTCACCAAGGCCGGGCCCCTTGGTGACACGCTCCTGGTGCAAACAACACCCCTTGTTATTCACATTGCCACATATCTCCCCTCTGTTCACACCTGTGGGGGTGAACACATGTACCGACTGGACGCTCGTGATAGGGCACCCGCATTATCTTGCCATCTTCACGCTCAACGGTCCCCCTGGAAGATGTGGCCAGCATCACAGGCTTCCCTTTATTCTGCCACAACCACGCCAGCAGAACCCAGTTCGTCACAAACACGAAGCTTACTATCCTACCAGTCATCTTGTCACATACTAGAGACACCTGGTCGCTACTAGCAACTACCACAGTTTTAGCGGACCTTGACATGTCAGCCTCTTTTTGTCTCTTTGTTTTATCAACAGATAGAATCTTTCTTTTTCCTTTACTCCCCACAGGGGTTATGTCAGGTTTGGCTTCAGTTTCAGAATCTTCTGCTTCTTCAGTGGTACTCCCACTTCAGCAGACTCTTTTTCAGTCTTTTCTTTGGTTTCTAGAACATTCGAGGATTTCTCCCCTTCAAGACCTCGGCCTCTGTTTCTTTGGAGTCTCCATTCACTTTATTAGCCGTCTTATCCTTCACGGACATGGCATCATATCCTTTCCTTCTTAACTCCTCCTCCTCTTTCTCATCAAGGTTGGAGGCACTGGGGACATCAGAATCTTCACCAGACTCGTCGTCTTCTGGCAATCCCTGCAGAGGTTCACCCAGGATATGGTTCTCCTTTTGGGCAGGATTCAGGAGAGCCAGCCCATCAGAGTAAACAGGACCCTCATACTGGTCATCGGTCCCCCGTATTTCTTCCCCAGCAGACTGCTGGCTTTCTGGAAGGCATTGACAGCAGAGGGAATGTCTTTCATGACCAGGTCCTGGCCACACACTGCCATGAGTCTCTGGGCTTCTGCATCCACCTCAGCACCATCATCTGGTTCAGCAGATACATCTTCCATCTTCTTCTCTGCCTCGGCCGGCACCACAGCGCCACCACCTCCAGACCCATTCTTAACGGGCTCTGACTTCTTGGCATCTTTTAGAGGATTTTCCTCTTCAGGTATCTCATTTTCTTCCACTCTGCTGCGCTGGAGCATGCAGAGACTTCTCCAACTCATTTCGCTCCTTAAGCACTTTTTTAAGGGCTCTAGTCAAGGAGAGGGCCTTGGTCTTCTTTTTAGTTTTTCGCACCAGCTTGTTAGCAGCGCCCCACTCTTGGGCCTTCTGGTCCAGCTGCTCTTCACTCTGTTCTGGTGTAACAGCAGTTGTAGGAGTACCACCATTCTTCCTTAGACACTCCGTGGGATTTCCACCCAGGGACTCTTCAAGCCCATGGTTGAGGTCTACTATAGACTTTTGTGTCTTCATGGAGTCTTTTCCCTTCCCCAGGACACCAGGCGGTAGACCCTTCAATTCACTCGCCTTTTCCAGGGTCTCCTCTTTGACCCTTCTGCAGCCTTCTTCGGTGACTCTATGACGACGGCTAGTCCCTTCGCTATCGTACCTAGGGACTGTGTGGCGAGAGTGAGATCAGCCTCCTGTTTGCAGCTGTACTGTTCTGTCAGGTCATCTAAGACTGTCTGGATATGAGCTTCAGACACTAGGCTGACGTCCCCCGACTGATCTTTCGTCACATCAAGTATAACTATCGTCTGGTTGCTATCAGTAACCACGTCAGTTTGGCAAGACCTCAACATGGCAGCCTCTCTCTCCGAGTTGCTATCGGTCACAGCACAGGCGTCATATATACTGCTCATGTCATTCTCATTTCTGCCCTCAAGGGGCACTGCGGAGCTAATCCCCACCTTGGACACTTCCCTAGCCCACATAGAACTCCGTGGATACGGCACATCCACCTCTGTTACGTGTGGTACACTCTTTGGCCTTGCCACAGTTTCCTGCCCATTCTCTACAGTGGGTTCCCCCAACTCGGTGCTCTCGATATTTATCTGCATTTTTCCAAACGTTACATTTTTACCACCATGGGGCGCTTCTCCCTGTCTATAACCTGCAATGTAAAAGGCATGTCATCATCACATCCTTCACAAAAATCCGCATTAACATTATGTATTTTGGCCAACACGGTACCATCACTTTGCACCTTATCAGCTTCACTGTTTTTATTGGTCACTTCACTTAGAAAGCAATGGTTTATCCGCATTTCCTTATACCTTCATTTAAAGGGACAGGTATAGGTTCTGCAGCGGCTTCATCACTTTCTATAGAAGTGTCTCCAGTGCCCCCAACATCACAGAACATCATTCTCTCATGTACGAGCACACTTATGGCATCAAGATCACAAGTCCCAGTTGTCACGGGAGTCTCACCCTCAGTGAGAACCCCGGATAGTCCGTATTCTTATAATTGTCCCGCACATTTAATAATCTACCAGTCTCAGGGGCGGCTATCATGCCGTCTCTTACCCGGGCTAGCATGGGATCTCTGACTTTCGCCATCCCAAATCTAGCCTTGGTCACAGGTACTTTAGGCAACACTATAACCTTCTCCTGTGCAGATCCTTGCAAGGCAGCAACCGCAACGGGCTTACCCGCCTGTTCAGACACAGCATTTTTCACATAGTCATTCATTTTTGAGACAGTTTCTCGCCCCAGTGCTTCATCACTCACCGGCCCGGCAGGTAGCAACTGCCGCCGGCTCACTGTCACAACATTTTTAACAGGAACAGTCTTACCGCCTGTCGTGGATTCGGCAGTCTCGGAAGATGACTTCCGTCCCAGGCCATTTCTACCATTGCCACCGGAAACAACATGAGGTGGGGTCCAGACCGTTCCCGGATGGTCACTCCAGCCGCACCCTTGAGAACTCTGTGCACAGTTGCAGGGAATGTAGAGGCTCCTGGGAACCGTACTACTCTCCACCTTCTTGTCTTCCCGACGGTTGCCCTCGGCAACGGCATGCATAGTCTCCTCCAACACTGCACTCAGCTTTCTCACCAACCGATCAGTCTCCAGCACCAGCTGCTCCATAACACCCTCAGTGGCCTTGGTTTTCCGCCAAACCGGGCCACTTCTCACATATGGTATCACCTTTGGTATAAGCAGCTTCCGCCACACCTGACTATCTTTCACCCAGGTCGCCATTTTGAGCAAAACATTTCCACAGGTCAGTTTTTTTTTTTTTTTCCTTTTTTTTCTTTTTCCTTTTTTTTCTTTTGTGCTTCTGGCCCTTTAAACCTTTGCACCGCTTGCCCCACAGGGAAAAAAAAAAACCGTCCAAATTATCATCAGCAGTTCTTTTGCAACCCAGCAAAGTGTCCAGGACCACACGAGCAGGACCTGCTCCACCGAACAAACAGGCTTCCGGCCCTAAGCTCCAATACAGCAATCGCACAGCTTTTTCCTCTGTCCTGTGGTTGCCCCCAGCAACACTTTACCTTTTTCCAGCAGGGACGACTGCCCGCATCCTCCACCAAATGTGGGGGGGTTAGCTCTGGTCTCGGGGATCATTCACACAAACTTCCTTCCGGACAACGGATTTCATGTCCAAACAGTGCATTTATTTGGCAGTCTTTTCAAACAAAACAACAGGTACAAAACAATAAACACTGGCCCGGCTAGGCACTAACTAAACATATTATTTTAATCCCTCACTCACCTAGTGGGTACAGTTCACACCCTGTGAACTGATGCGGCTTTCTCCAGCCCAATGTCCCACAGCCTCCTGGCTGTTCAGAGCACTGTTCACACACAGTCTCAGTTCAATGTCCGTTGGGGAATTCAGGCTCACCAGTCCTCCTGACTGTGGCCCTGCGACCCTTCCAGGCGTCGCTGTGTCCCCAATTCCAGGCTATCGCTAGCCCCGTGGCCCCTCAGCCAACTTGGCCGAGACCACTCACACAGAGCCTCTGCCAAACTCTGTCTCCAAAACTCTCTCCAGAGTGGGACCCCACCCATGTCCAACAAGAGGATTAAATAGCATCCCTGGACATGGGCGTTGTCAAAAACCCCGGACTGGAGCATGGGGAACAGGCACCCACCCAGCACATTGCCTGTTCCCAGTAAAAGGCCGCCCTGGACTAGCTGGAGCCAGCTAAGCTAGTTATCTTGGTGACCACCAACTAACTTAGTGGCCAACCATCTCTAGACTAGGGCCTTTACTTCACCAAGGCCGGGCCCCTTGGTGACACGCTCCTGGTGCAAACAACACCCCTTGTTATTCACATTGCCACAATATATATATATATATATATAGTGTGTTATACATTATATACATCATACTACATCATACACTCCATATATAAATGATAATATTATACATATACAGTGTGTTATGTACTATATACCTCATACTACATCATACACAACTTATATACCTGTTATTATATATACAGTGTGTGTTATACATTGTATACCTAATACTACATCATACACTCCATATATAAATGATAATATTATACATATACAGTGTGTTATGTATTATATACCTCATACTACATCATACACACCTTATATACCTGATAATATATATATACAGTGTGTTATACATTGTATACCTCATACTACATCATACACTCCTTATATCAATGATAATATTATACATATACAATGTGTTCTGTATTATATACCTCATACTACATCATACACACCTTATATACTTGATATCATATATATGTACAGTGTGTTATACATTGTATACCTCATACGACATCATACACTCCATATATAAATGATAATATTATACATATACAATGTGTTATGTATTATATACCTCATACTACATCATACACACTTTACATACCTGATATTAAATATATACAGTGTGTTACACATAATATACCTCATACTACATCATACACTCCATATATAAATGATAATATTATACATATACAGTGTGTTATGTATTATATACCTCATAATACATCATACACACCTTATATACCTGTTATTATATATAAAGTGTGTGTTATACATTGTATACCTCATACTACATCATACACTCCATATATAAATGATAATATTATACATATACAATGTGTTATGTATTATATACCTCATACTACATCATACACACCTTATATACCTGATATTATATATATACAGTGTGTTACACATTATATACCTCATACTACATCATACACTCCATATATAAATGATAATATTATACATATACAGTGTGTTATGTATTATATACCTCATACTACATCATACACACCTTATATACCTGATATTATATATATACAGTGTGTTATACATTATATATATCATACTACATCATACACTCCATATATAAATGATAATATTATACATATACAATGTGATATGTATTATATACCTTATACTACATCATACAGACCTTATATACCTGATATTATATATATACAGTGTATTATACATTGTATACCTCATACGACATCATACACTCCATATATAAATGATAATATTATACATATACAATGTGTTATGTATTATATACCTCATACTACATCATACACACCTTATATACCTGATATTATATATATACAGTGTGTGTTATACATTGTATACCTCATACTACATCATACACTCCATATATAAATGATAATATTATACATATACAGTAAGTTATGTACTATATACCTCATACTACATCATACACACCTTATATACCTGATATTATATATATACAGTGTGTGTTATACATTGTGTACCTCATACGACATCATACACTCCATATATAAATAATAATATTATACATATACAATGTGTTATGTATTATATACCTCATACTACATCATACAGACCTTATATACCTGATATTATATATATACAGTGTGTTATACATTGTATACCTCATACGACATCATACACTCCATATATAAATGATAATATTATACATATACAATGTGTTATGTATTATATACCTCATACTACATCATACACACCTTATATACCTGATATTATATATATACAGAGTGTTATACATTATATACCTCATACTACATCATAAACATCTTACATACCAGATATTAAATATATACAGTGTGTTATACATTATATACCTCATACTACATCATACACTCCATATATAAATTATAATATTATACATATACAATGTGTTATGTATTATATACCTCATACTACATCATACACACCTTATATACCTGATATTATAGATATACAGTGTGTGTTATACATTGTATACCTCATACTACATCATACACTCCATATATAAATGATACTATTATACATATACAGTGTGTTATGTACTATATACCTCATACTACATCATACACACCTTATATACCTGATATTATAGATATACAGTGTGTGTTATACATTGTATACCTCATACTACATCATACACACTTTATATACCTGATAATATATATATATATATATATATATATATATATATCTATACAGTGTTATACACTATATACCTCATACTACATCATACACACCTTATATACCTGATATTATAGATATACAGTGTGTGTTATACATTGTATACCTCATACTACATCATACACACCTTACATACCTGATATTATATATATATATATATATATATATATATATATATATACAGTGTGTTATACATTGTATACCTCATACTACATCATACACTCCATATATAAATGATAATATTATACATATACAGTAAGTTATGTACTATATACCTCATACTACATCATACACACCTTATATACCTGATATTATATATATACAGTGTGTGTTATACATTGTATACCTCATACGACATCATACACTCCATATATAAATGATAATATTATACATATACAATGTGTTATGTATTATATACCTCATACTACATCATACAGACCTTATATACCTGATATTATATATATACAGTGTGTTATACATTGTATACCTCATACGACATCATACACTCCATATATAAATGATAATATTATACATATACAATGTGTTATGTATTATATACCTCATACTACATCATACACACCTTATATACCTGATATTATATATATACAGAGTGTTATACATTATATACCTCATACTACATCATAAACATCTTACATACCAGATATTAAATATATACAGTGTGTTATACATTATATACCTCATACTACATCATACACTCCATATATAAATGATAATATTATACATATACAATGTGTTATGTATTATATACCTCATACTACATCATACACACCTTATATACCTGATATTATAGATATACAGTGTGTGTTATACATTATATACCTCATACTACATCATACACTCCTTATATCAATGATAATATTATACATATACAATGTGTTCTGTATTATATACCTCATACTACATCATACACACCTTATATACCTGATATCATATATATGTACAGTGTGTTATACATTGTATACCTCATACGACATCATACACTCCATATATAAATGATAATATTATACATATACAATGTGTTATGTATTATTTACCTCATACTACATCATACACACTTTACATACCTGATATTAAATATATACAGTGTGTTACACATAATATACCTCATACTACATCATACACTCCATATATAAATGATAATATTATACATATACAGTGTGTTATGTATTATATACCTCATAATACATCATACACACCTTATATACCTGTTATTATATATAAAGTGTGTGTTATACATTGTATACCTCATACTACATCATACACTCCATATATAAATGATAATATTATACATATACAATGTGTTATGTATTATATACCTCATACTACATCATACACAGATTATATACCTGATATTATATATATATAGTGTGTTATACATTATATACATCATACTACATCATACACTACATATATAAATGATAATATTATACATATACAATGTTTTATGTATTATAGACCTCATACTACATCATACACACCTTATATACCTGATATTATATATATACAGTGTGTTATACATTGTATACTTCATACTACATCATACACTCCATATATAAATTATAATATTATACATATACAATGTGTTATGTATTAAATACCTCATACTACATCATACACACCTTATATACCTGATATTATATATATACAGTGTGTTACACATTATATACCTCATACTACATCATACACTCCATATATAAATGATAATATTATGCATATACAGTGTGTTATGTATTATATACCTCATACTACATCATACACACCTTATATACCTGATATTATATATATATACAGTGTGTTATACATTATATATATCATACTACATCATACACTCAATATATAAATGATAATATTATACATATACAATGTGTTCTGTATTATATACCTCATACTACATCATACACACCTTATATACCTGGTATCATATATATGTACAGTGTGTTATACATTGTATACCTCATACGACATCATACACTCCATATATAAATGATAATATTATACATATACAATGTGTTATGTATTATATACCTCATACTACATCATACACACTTTACATGCCTGATATTAAATATATACAGTGTGTTACACATAATATACCTCATACTACATCATACACTCCATATATAAATGATAATATTATACATATACAGTGTGTTATGTATTATATACCTCATAATACATCATACACACCTTATATACCTGTTATTATATATAAAGTGTGTGTTATACATTGTATACCTCATACTACATCATACACTCCATATATAAATGATAATATTATACATATACAATGTGTTATGTATTATATACCTCATACTACATCATACACAGATTATATACCTGATATTATATATATATAGTGTGTTATACATTATATACATCATACTACATCATACACTACATATATAAATGATAATATTATACATATACAATGTGTTATGTATTATATACCTCATACTACATCATACACACCTTATATACCTGATATTATATATATTCAGTGTGTTATACATTGTATACTTCATACGACATCATACACTCCATATATAAATTATAATATTATACATATACAATGTGTTATGTATTAAATACCTCATACTACATCATACACACCTTATATACCTGATATTATATATATACAGTGTGTTACACATTATATACCTCATACTACATCATACACTCCATATATAAATGATAATATTATACATATACAGTGTGTTATGTATTATATACCTCATACTACATCATACACACCTTATATACCTGATATTATATATATACAGTGTGTTATACATTATATATATCATACTACATCATACACTCCATATATAAATGATAATATTATACATATACAATGTGTTATGTATTATATACCTCATACTACATCATACAGACCTTATATACCTGATATTATATATATACAGTGTATTATACATTGTTTACCTCATACTACATCATACACTCCATATATAAATGATAATATTATACATATACAGTAAGTTATGTACTATATACCTCATACTACATCATACACACCTTATATACATGATATTATATATATACAGTGTGTGTTATACATTGTATACATCATACGACATCATACACTCCATATATAAATGATAATATTATACATATACAATGTGTTATGTATTATATACCTCATACTACATCATACAGACCTTATATACCTGATATTATATATATACAGTGTGTTATACATTGTATACCTCATACGACATCATACACTCCATATATAAATGATAATATTATACATATACAATGTGTTATGTATTATATACCTCATACTACATCATACACACCTTATATACCTGATATTATATATATACAGAGTGTTATACATTAAATACCTCATACTACATCATAAACATCTTACATACCAGATATTAAATATATACAGTGTGTTATACATTATATACCTCATACTACATCATACACTCCATATATAAATGATAATATTATACATATACAATGTGTTATGTATTATATACCTCATACTACATCATACACACCTTATATACCTGATATTATAGATATACAGTGTGTGTTATACATTATATACCTCATACTACATCATACACTCCTTATATCAATGATAATATTATACATATACAATGTGTTCTGTATTTTATACCTCATACTACATCATACACACCTTATATACCTGATATCATATATATGTACAGTGTGTTATACATTATATACATCATACTACATCATACACTACATATATAAATGATAATATTATACATATACAATGTGTTATGTATTATAGACCTCATACTACATCATACACACCTTATATACCTGATATTATATATATACAGTGTGTTATACATTGTATACTTCATACTACATCATACACTCCATATATAAATTATAATATTATACATATACAATGTGTTATGTATTAAATACCTCATACTACATCATACACACCTTATATACCTGATATTATATATATACAGTGTGTTACACATTATATACCTCATACTACATCATACACTCCATATATAAATGATAATATTATTTATATACAGTGTGTTATGTATTATATACCTCATACTACATCATACACACCTTATATACCTGATATTATATATATATACAGTGTGTTATACATTATATATCATACTACATCATACACTCAATATATAAATGATAATATTATACATATACAATGTGTTCTGTATTATATACCTCATACTACATCATACACACCTTATATACCTGATATCATATATATGTACAGTGTGTTATACATTGTATACCTCATACGACATCATACACTCCATATATAAATGATAATATTATACATATACAATGTGTTATGTATTATATACCTCATACTACATCATACACACTTTACATGCCTGATATTAAATATATACAGTGTGTTACACATAATATACCTCATACTACATCATACACTCCATATATAAATGATAATATTATACATATACAGTGTGTTATGTATTATATACCTCATAATACATCATACACACCTTATATACCTGTTATTATATATAAAGTGTGTGTTATACATTGTATACCTCATACTACATCATACACTCCATATATAAATGATAATATTATACATATACAATGTGTTATGTATTATATACCTCATACTACATCATACACAGATTATATACCTGATATTATATATATATAGTGTGTTATACATTATATACATCATACTACATCATACACTACATATATAAATGATAATATTATACATATACAATGTGTTATGTATTATATACCTCATACTACAACATACACACCTTATATACCTGATATTATATATATTCAGTGTGTTATACATTGTATACTTCATACGACATCATACACTCCATATATAAATTATAATATTATACATATACAATGTGTTATGTATTAAATACCTCATACTACATCATACACACCTTATATACCTGATATTATATATATACAGTGTGTTACACATTATATACCTCATACTACATCATACACTCCATATATAAATGATAATATTATACATATACAGTGTGTTATGTATTATATACCTCATACTACATCATACACACCTTATATACCTGATATTATATATATACAGTGTGTTATACATTATATATATCATACTACATCATACACTCCATATATAAATGATAATATTATACATATACAATGTGTTATGTATTATATACCTCATACTACATCATACAGACCTTATATACCTGATATTATATATATACAGTGTATTATACATTGTTTACCTCATACTACATCATACACTCCATATATAAATGATAATATTATACATATACAGTAAGTTATGTACTATATACCTCATACTACATCATACACACCTTATATACCTGATATTATATATATACAGTGTGTGTTATACATTGTATACATCATACGACATCATACACTCCATATATAAATGATAATATTATACATATACAATGTGTTATGTATTATATACCTCATACTACATCATACAGACCTTATATACCTGATATTATATATATACAGTGTGTTATACATTGTATACCTCATACGACATCATACACTCCATATATAAATGATAATATTATACATATACAATGTGTTATGTATTATATACCTCATACTACATCATACACACCTTATATACCTGATATTATATATATACAGAGTGTTATACATTAAATACCTCATACTACATCATAAACATCTTACATACCAGATATTAAATATATACAGTGTGTTATACATTATATACCTCATACTACATCATACACTCCATATATAAATGATAATATTATACATATACAATGTGTTATGTATTATATACCTCATACTACATCATACACACCTTATATACCTGATATTATAGATATACAGTGTGTGTTATACATTATATACCTCATACTACATCATACACTCCTTATATCAATGATAATATTATACATATACAATGTGTTCTGTATTTTATACCTCATACTACATCATACACACCTTATATACCTGATATCATATATATGTACAGTGTGTTATACATTGTATACCTCATACGACATCATACACTCCATATATAAATGATAATATTATACATATACAATTTGTTATGTATTATATACTTCATTCTACATCATACACACTTTACATACCTGATATTAAATATATACAGTGTGTTACACATAATATACCTCATACTACATCATACACTCCATATATAAATGATAATATTATACATATACAGTGTGTTATGTATTATATACCTCATAATACATCATACACACCTTATATACCTGTTATTATATATAACGTGTGTGTTATACATTGTATACCTCATATTACATCATACACTCCATATATAAATGATAATATTATACATATACAATGTGTTATGTATTATATACCTCATACTACATCATACACAGATTATATACCTGATATTATATATATATAGTGTGTTATACATTATATACATCATACTACATCATACACTACATATATAAATGATAATATTATACATATACAATGTGTTATGTATTATATACCTCATACTACATCATACACACCTTATATACCTGATATTATATAAATACAGTGTGTTATACATTGTATACTTCATACGACATCATACACTCCATATATAAATTATAATATTATACATATACAATGTGTTATGTATTAAATACCTCATACTACATCATACACACCTTATATACCTGATATTATATATATACAGTGTGTTACACATTATATACCTCATACTACATCATACACTCCATATATAAATGATAATATTATACATATACAGTGTGTTATGTATTATATACCTCATACTACATCATTCAGACCTTATATACCTGATATTATATATATACAGTGTGTTATACATTATATATATCATACTACATCATACACTCCATATATAAATGATAATATTATACATATCCAATGTGTTATGTATTATATACCTCATACTACATCATACACACCTTATATACCTGATATTATATATATACAGTGTGTGTTATACATTGTATACCTCATACTACATCATACACTCCATATATAAATGATAATATTATACATATACAGTAAGTTATGTACTATATACCTCATACTACATCATACACACCTTATATACCTGATATTATATATATATACAGTGTGTGTTATACATTGTATACCTCATACTACATCATACACTCCATATATAAATGATAATATTATACATATACAGTAAGTTATGTACTATATACCTCATACTACATCATACACACCTTATATACCTGATATTATATATATACAGTGTGTGTTATACATTGTATACCTCATACGACATCATACACTCCATATATAAATGATAATATTATACATATACAATGTGTTATGTATTATATACCTCATACTACATCATACAGACCTTATATACCTGATATTATATATATACAGTGTGTTATACATTGTATACCTCATACGACATCATACACTCCATATATAAATGATAATATTATACATATACAATGTGTTATGTATTATATACCTCATACTACATCATACACACCTTATATACCTGATATTATATATATACAGAGTGTTATACATTATATACCTCATACTACATCATAAACATCTTACATACCAGATATTAAATATATTCAGTGTGTTATACATTATATACCTCATACTACATCATACACTCCATATATAAATGATAATATTATACATATACAATGTGTTATGTATTATATACCTCATACTACATCATACACACCTTATATACCTGATATTATAGATATACAGCGTGTGTTATACATTGTATACCTCATACTACATCATACACTCCATATATAAATGATACTATTATACATATACAGTGTGTTATGTACTATATACCTCATACTACATCATACACACCTTATATACCTGATATTATAGATATACAGTGTGTGTTATACATTGTATACCTCATACTACATCATACACACTTTATATACCTGATATTATATATATATATATATATATATATATATATATATATATCTATACAGTGTTATACACTATATACCTCATACTACATCATACACACCTTATATACCTGATATTATAGATATACAGTGTGTGTTATACATTGTATAACTCATACTACATCATACACACCTTACATACCTGATATTATATATATATATATATATATATATATATATATATATATACAGTGTGTTATACATTGTATACCTCATACTACATCATACACTCCATATATAAATGATAATATTATACATATACAGTAAGTTATGTACTATATACCTCATACTACATCATACACACCTTATATACCTGATATTATATATATACAGTGTGTGTTATACATTGTATACCTCATACGACATCATACACTCCATATATAAATGATAATATTATACATATACAATGTGTTATGTATTATATACCTCATACTACATCATACAGACCTTATATACCTGATATTATATATATACAGTGTGTTATACATTGTATACCTCATACGACATCATACACTCCATATATAAATGATAATATTATACATATACAATGTGTTATGTATTATATTCCTCATACTACATCATACACACCTTATATACCTGATATTATATATATACAGAGTGTTATACATTATATACCTCATACTACATCATAAACATCTTACATACCAGATATTAAATATATACAGTGTGTTATACATTATATACCTCATACTACATCATACACTCCATATATAAATGATAATATTATACATATACAATGTGTTATGTATTATATACCTCATACTACATCATACACACCTTATATACCTGATATTATAGATATACAGTGTGTGTTATACATTATATACCTCATACTACATCATACACTCCTTATATCAATGATAATATTATACATATACAATGTGTTCTGTATTTTATACCTCATACTACATCATACACACCTTATATACCTGATATCATATATATGTACAGTGTGTTATACATTGTATACCTCATACGACATCATACACTCCATATATAAATAATAATATTATACATATACAATGTGTTATGTATTATATACCTCATACTACATCATACACACTTTACATACCTGATATTAAATATATACAGTGTGTTACACATAATATACCTCATACTACATCATACACTCCATATATAAATGATAATATTATACATATACAGTGTGTTATGTATTATATACCTCATAATACATCATACACTACATATATAAATGATAATATTATACATATACAATGTGTTATGTATTATATACCTCATACTACATCATACACACCTTATATACCTGATATTATATATATACAGTGTGTTATACATTGTATACTTCATACGACATCATACACTCCATATATAAATTATAATATTATACATATACAATGTGTTATGTATTAAATACCTCATACTACATCATACACACCTTATATACCTGATATTATATATATACAGTGTGTTACACATTATATACCTCATACTACATCATACACTCCATATATAAATGATAATATTATACATATACAGTGTGTTATGTATTATATACCTCATACTACATCATACACACCTTATATACCTGATATTATATATATACAGTGTGTTATACATTATATACCTCATACTACATCATACACTACATATATAAATTATAATATTATACATATACAGTAAGTTATGTACTATATACCTCATACTACATCATACACTCCATATATAAATGATAATATTATACATATACAGTGTGTTATGTATTATATACCTCATACTACATCATACAGACCTTATATACCTGATATTATACATATACAGTGTGTTATACATTATATATATCATACTACATCATACACTCCATATATAAATGATAATATTATACATATACAATGTGTTATGTATTATATACCTCATACTACATCATACACACCTTATATACCTGATATTATATATATACAGTGTGTGTTATACATTGTATACCTCATACTACATCATACATTCCATATATAAATGATAATATTATACATATACAGTAAGTTATGTACTATATACCTCATACTACATCATACACACCTTATATACCTGATATTAAATATATATATACAGTGTGTGTTATACATTGTATACCTCATACTACATCATACACTCCATATATAAATGATAATATTATACATATACATTAAGTTATGTACTATATACCTCATACTACATCATACACACCTTATATACCTGATATTATATATATACAGTGTGTGTTATACAGTGTATACCTCATACGACATCATACACTCCATATATAAATGATAATATTATACATATACAATGTGTTATGTATTATATACCTCATACTACATCATACAGACCTTATATACCGATATTATATATATACAGTGTGTTATACATTGTATACCTCATACGACATCATACACTCCATATATAAATGATAATATTATACATATACAATGTGTTATGTATTATATACCTCATACTACATCATACACACCTTATATACCTGATATTATATATATACAGAGTGTTATACATTATATACCTCATACTACATCATAAACATCTTACATACCAGATATTAAATATATTCAGTGTGTTATACATTATATACCTCATACTACATCATACACTCCATATATAAATGATAATATTATACATATACAATGTGTTATGTATTATATACCTCATACTACATCATACACACCTTATATACCTGATATTATAGATATACAGTGTGTGTTATACATTGTATACCTCATACTACATCATACACTCCATATATAAATGATACTATTATACATATACAGTGTGTTATGTACTATATACCTCATACTACATCATACACACCTTATATACCTGATATTATAGATATACAGTGTGTGTTATACATTGTATACCTCATACTACATCATACACACTTTATATACCTGATATTATATATATATATATATATATATAATATATATATATGTATATATATATCTATACAGTGTTATACACTATATACCTCATACTACATCATACACACCTTATATACCTGATATTATAGATATACAGTGTGTGTTATACATTGTATAACTCATACTACATCATACACACCTTACATACCTGATATTATATATATATATATATATATATATATATATATATATATATATACAGTGTGTTATACATTGTATACCTCATACTACATCATACACTCCATATATAAATGATAATATTATACATATACAGTAAGTTATGTACTATATACCTCATACTACATCATACACACCTTATATACCTGATATTATATATATACAGTGTGTGTTATACATTGTATACCTCATACGACATCATACACTCCATATATAAATGATAATATTATACATATACAATGTGTTATGTATTATATACCTCATACTACATCATACAGACCTTATATACCTGATATTATATATATACAGTGTGTTATACATTGTATACCTCATACGACATCATACACTCCATATATAAATGATAATATTATACATATACAATGTGTTATGTATTATATTCCTCATACTACATCATACACACCTTATATACCTGATATTATATATATACAGAGTGTTATACATTATATACCTCATACTACATCATAAACATCTTACATACCAGATATTAAATATATACAGTGTGTTATACATTATATACCTCATACTACATCATACACTCCATATATAAATGATAATATTATACATATACAATGTGTTATGTATTATATACCTCATACTACATCATACACACCTTATATACCTGATATTATAGATATACAGTGTGTGTTATACATTATATACCTCATACTACATCATACACTCCTTATATCAATGATAATATTATACATATACAATGTGTTCTGTATTTTATACCTCATACTACATCATACACACCTTATATACCTGATATCATATATATGTACAGTGTGTTATACATTGTATACCTCATACGACATCATACACTCCATATATAAATGATAATATTATACATATACAATTTGTTATGTATTATATACCTCATACTACATCATACACACTTTACATACCTGATATTAAATATATACAGTGTGTTACACATAATATACCTCATACTACATCATACACTCCATATATAAATGATAATATTATACATATACAGTGTGTTATGTATTATATACCTCATAATACATCATACACTACATATATAAATGATAATATTATACATATACAATGTGTTATGTATTATATACCTCATACTACATCATACACACCTTATATACCTGATATTATATATATACAGTGTGTTATACATTGTATACTTCATACGACATCATACACTCCATATATAAATTATAATATTATACCTATACAATGTGTTATGTATTAAATACCTCATACTACATCATACACACCTTATATACCTGATATTATATATATACAGTGTGTTACACATTATATACCTCATACTACATCATACACTCCATATATAAATGATAATATTATACATATACAGTGTGTTATGTATTATATACCTCATACTACATCATACACACCTTATATACCTGATATTATATATATACAGTGTGTTATACATTATATACCTCATACTACATCATACACTACATATATAAATTATAATATTATACATATACAGTAAGTTATGTACTATATACCTCATACTACATCATACACTCCATATATAAATGATAATATTATACATATACAGTGTGTTATGTATAATATACCTCATATTACATCATACACACCTTACATACCTGATATTATATATATACAGTGTGTTATACATTATATACCTCATACTACATCATACACTCCATATATAAATTATAATATTATACATATACAGTAAGTTATGTACTATATACCTCATACTACATCATACACTCCATATATAAATGATAATATTATACATATACAATGTGTTATGTATTTCATACCTCATACTACATCATACACACCTTATGTACCTGACATCATATATATATACAGTGTGTTATACATTATATACCTCATACTACATCATACACTCCATATATAAATGATAATATTATACATATAAAGTGTGTTATGTACTATATACCTCATACTACATCATGCACAACTTATATACCTGTTATTATATATACAGTGTGTGTTATACATTGTATACCTTATACTACATCATACACTTCATATATAAATGATAATATTATACATATACAATGTGTTATGTATTATATACCTCATACTACATCATACACACCTTATATACCTGATATTATATATACAGTGTGTTATACATTATATACCTCATACTACATCATAAACATCTTACATACCTGATATTAAATATATACAGTGTGTTATACATTATATACCTTATACTACATCATACACTCCATATATAAATGATAATATTATACATATACAATGTGTTATGTATTATATACCTCATACTACATCATACACACCTTATATAAATGATATTATATATATATATACAATGTGTTATACATTATATACCTCATACTATATCATACACACCTTATATACCTGATATTATATATATATACAGTGTGTTATACATTATATACCTCATACTACTTCATACACACCTTATATACCTGCTATTATATATATACAGTGTGTTACACATAATATACCTCATACTACATCATACACTCCATATATAAATGATAATATTATACATATACAGTGTGTTATGTATTATATACCTCATACTACATCATACACACCTTATATACCTGATATTATATATATACAGAGTGTTATACATTATATACCTCATACTACATCATAAACATCTTACATACCAGATATTAAATATATACAGTGTGTTATACATTATATACCTCATCCTACATCATACACTCCATATATAAATGATAATATTATACATATACAATGTGTTATGTATTATATACCTCATACTACATCATACACACCTTATATACCTGATATTATAGATATACAGTGTGTGTTATACATTATATACCTCATACTACATCATACACTCCTTATATCAATGATAATATTATACATATACAATGTGTTCTGTATTTTATACCTCATACTACATCATACACACCTTATATACCTGATATCATATATATGTACAGTGTGTTATACATTGTATACCTCATACGACATCATACACTCCATATATAAATGATAATATTATACATATACAATGTGTTATGTATTATATACCTCATACTACATCATACACACTTTACATACCTGATATTAAATATATACAGTGTGTTACACATAATATACCTCATACTACATCATACACTCCATATATAAATGATAATATTATACATATACAGTGTGTTATGTATTATATACCTCATAATACATCATACACACCTTATGTACCTGTTATTATATATAAAGTGTGTGTTATACATTGTATACCTCATACTACATCATACACAGATTATATACCTGATATTATATATATATATTGTGTTATACATTATATACCTCATACTACATCATACACACCTTATATAAATGATATTATATATATATATACAATGTGTTATACATTATATACCTCATACTATATCATACACACCTTATATACCTGATATTATATATATATACAGTGTGTTATACATTATATACCTCATACTACTTCATACACACCTTATATACCTGCTATTATATATATACAGTGTGTTACACATAATATACCTCATACTACATCATACACTCCATATATAAATGATAATATTATACATATACAGTGTGTTATGTATTATATACCTCATACTACATCATACACACCTTATATACCTGATATTATATATATACAGTGTGTTATACATTATATACATCATACTACATCATACACACATTATATACCTGCTATTATATATATATACAGTGTGTTACAAATTATATACCTCATACTACTTCATACACACCTTATATACCTGCTATTATATATATATATAGTGTATTATACATTATATACATCATACTACATCATACACTCCATATATAAATGATAATATTATACATATACAATGTGTTATGTATTATATACCTCATACTACATCTTACACACTTTACATACCTGATATTATATATACAGTGTGTTATACATTATATACCTCATACTACATCATACACACCTTATATACCTGATATTATATATATACAGTGTGTTATACATTATATACCTCATACTACATCATACACTCCATATATAAATGATAATATTATACATATACAGTGTGTTATGTATAATATACCTCATATTACATCATACACATCTTACATACCTGATATTATATATATACAGTGTGTTATACATTATATACCTCATACTACATCATACACTCCTTATATCAATGATAATATTATACATATACAATGTGTTATGTATTATATACCTCATACTACATCATACACACCTTATATACCTTATATCATATATATATATATACAGTGTGTTATACATTGTATACCTCATACGACATCATACACTCCAAATATAAATGATAATATTATACATATACAATGTGTTATGTATTATATACCTCATACTACATCATACACACTTTACATACCTGATATTAAATATATACAGTGTGTTACACATAATATACCTCATACTACATCATACACTCCATATATAAATGATAATATTATACATATACAGTGTGTTATGTATTATATACCTCATAATACATCATACACACCTTATGTACCTGTTATTATATATAAAGTGTGTGTTATACATTGTATACCTCATACTACATCATACACAGATTATATACCTGATATTATATATATATATTGTGTTATACATTATATACCTCATACTACATCATACACACCTTATATAAATGATATTATATATATATATACAATGTGTTATACATTATATACCTCATACTATATCATACACACCTTATATACCTGATATTATATATATATACAGTGTGTTATACATTATATACCTCATACTACTTCATACACACCTTATATACCTGCTATTATATATATACAGTGTGTTACACATAATATACCTCATACTACATCATACACTCCATATATAAATGATAATATTATACATATACAGTGTGTTATGTATTATATACCTCATACTACATCATACACACCTTATATACCTGATATTATATATATACAGTGTGTTATACATTATATACATCATACTACATCATACACACATTATATACCTGATATTATATATATATACAGTGTGTTACAAATTATATACCTCATACTACTTCATACACACCTTATATACCTGCTATTATATATATATATAGTGTATTATACATTATATACATCATACTACATCATACACTCCATATATAAATGATAATATTATACATATACAATGTGTTATGTATTATATACCTCATACTACATCTTACACACTTTACATACCTGATATTATATATACAGTGTGTTATACATTATATACCTCATACTACATCATACACACCTTATATACCTGATATTATATATACAGTGTGTTATACATTATATACCTCATACTACATCATACACTCCATATATAAATGATAATATTATACATATACAGTGTGTTATGTATAATATACCTCATATTACATCATACACATCTTACATACCTGATATTATATATATACAGTGTGTTATACATTATATACCTCATACTACATCATACACTCCTTATATCAATGATAATATTATACATATACAATGTGTTATGTATTATATACCTCATACTACATCATACACACCTTATATACCTTATATCATATATATATATATACAGTGTGTTATACATTGTATACCTCATACGACATCATACACTCCAAATATAAATGATAATATTATACATATACAATGTGTTATGTATTATATACCTCATACTACATCATACACACTTTACATACCTGATATTATATATATACAGTGTGTTACACATAATATACCTCATACTACATCATACACTACATATATAAATGATAATATTATACATATACAGTGTGTTATGTATTATATACCTCATACTACATCATACACACCTTATATACCTGTTATTATATATATACAGTGTGTTACACATTATATACCTCATACTACATCATACACTCCATATATAAATGATAATATTATACATATGTGTTATGTATTAAATACCTCATACTACATCATACACACCTTATATACCTGATATTATATATATACAGTGTGTTACACATTATATACCTCATACTACATCATACACTCCATATATAAATGATAATATTATACACATACAGTGTGTTATGTATTAAATACCTCATACTACATCATACACACCTTATATACCTGATATTATATATATACAGTATGTTATACATTATATACATCATACTACATCATACACTCCATATATAAATGATAACATTTTACATATACAGAGTGTTATGTACTATATACCTCATACTACATCATACACACCTTATATACCTGATATTATATATAAACAGTGTGTGTTATACATTGTATACCTCATACTACATCATACACACCTTACATACCTGATATTAAATATATACAGTGTGTTATAATTATATACCTCATACTACATCACACACTCCATATATAAATGATAATATTATACATATACAGTGTGTAATTTACTATATACCGCATACTACATCATACACTCCATATATAAATGATAATATTATACATATACAATGTGTTATGTATTACATACCTCATACTACATCATACACACCTTATGCACCTGATATCATATATATACAGTGTGTTATACATTATATACCTCATACTACATCATACACACCTTATATACCTGATATTATATATATACAGTGTGTTACACATTATATACCTCATACTACATCATACACTCCATATATAAATGATAATATTATACATATACAGTGTGTTATGTACTATATACCTCATACTACATCATACACAACTTATATACATGTTATTGTATATACAGTGTGTGTTATACATTGTATACCGAATACTACATCATACACTCCAGATATAAATGATAATATTATACATATACAATGTGTTATGTATTATATACCTCATACTACATCATACACACCTTATATACCTGATATTATATATATACAGTGTGTTACACATAATATACCTCATACTACATAATACACTCCATATATAAATGATAATATTATACATATACAGTGTGTTATATATTATATACCTCATACTACATCATACACACCTTATATACCTGATATTATATATATACAGTGTGTTATACATTATATACCTCATACTATATCATACACTCATTATATACCTGATAATATATATATATATATATATATATATATATATATATATAGTGTGTTAAACATTATATACATTATACTACATCATACACTCCCTATTTAAATGATAATATTAAACATATACAATGTCTTATGTATTAAATACCTCATACTACATCATACACACCTTATATACCTGATATTATATATATACAGTATGTTATACATTATATACATCATACTACATCATACACTCCATATATAAATGATAATATTATACATATACAATGTGTTATGTATTATATACCTCATACTACATCATACAGACCTTATATACCTGATATTATATATATAAAGTGTATTATACATTGTATACCTCATACGACATCATACACTCCATATATAAATGATAATATTATACATATACAATGTGTTATGTATTATATACCTCATACTACATCATACACACCTTATATACCTGATATTATAAATATACAGTGTGTGTTATACATTGTATACCTCATAATACATCATACATTCCATATATAAATGATAATATTATACATATACAGTAAGTTATGTACTATATACCTCATACTACATCATACACACCTTATATACCTGATATTATATATATACAGTGAGTGTTATACATTGTATACCTGATACTACATCATACACTCCATGTATAAATGATAATATTATACATATACAATGTGTTATGTATTATATACCTCATACTACATCATACACACCTTATATACCTGATATTATATATATACAGTGTGTTATACATTATATACCTCATACTACATCATAAACATCTTACATACCTGATATTAAATATATACAGTGTGTTATACATTATATACCTCATACTACATCATACACTCCATATATAAATGTTAATATTAAACATATACATTGTGTTATGTACTATATACCTCATACTACATCATACACACCTTACATACCTGATATTAAATATATACAGTGTGTAATACATTATATACCTCATACTACATCATACACTACATATAGAAATGATAATATTATATATATACAGTGTGTTATGTATTATATACCTCATACTACATCATACACACCTTATATACCTGATATTATATATATACAGAGTGTTATACATTATATACCTCATACTACATCATACACACCTTATATACCTGATATTATATATATATACAGTGTGTTATACATTATATACCTCATACTACATCATACACTACATATATAAATGATAATATTATACATATACAATGTGTTATGTATTATATACCTCATACTACATCATACACACCTTATATACCTGATATTATATATATACAGTGTGTGTTATACATTGTATACCTCATACTACATCATACACTCCACATATAAATGATAATATTATACATATACAGTGTGTTATGTACTATATACCTCATACTACATCATACACAACTTATATACATGTTATTATATATACTGTGTGTGTTATACATTGTATACCTAATACTACATCATACACTCCAGATATAAATGATAATATTATACATATACAATGTGTTATGTATTATATACCTCATGCTACATCATACACACCTTATATACCTGATATTATATATATACAGTGTGTTACACATAATATACCTCATAATACATCATACACTCCACATATAAATGATAATATTATACATATACAGTGTGTTATGTATTATATACCTCATACTACATCATACACACCTTATATAACTGATATTTTATATATATATTCAGTGTGTTATACATTATATACATCATACTACATCATACACTCCATATATAAATGATAACATTTTACATATACAGTGTGTTATGTACTATATACCTCATACTACATCATACACACCTTATATACCTGATATTATAAATAAACAGTGTGTGTTATACATTGTATACCTCATACTACATCATACACACCTTACATACCTGATATTAAATATATACAGTGTGTTATAATTATATACCTCATACTACATCATACACTCCATATATAAATGATAATATTATACATCTACAGTGTGTAATTTACTATATACCGCATACTACATCATACACTCCGTATATAAATGATAATATTATACATATACAATGTGTTATGTATTACATACCTCATACTACATCATACACACCTTATGCACCTGATATCATATATATACAGTGTGTTATACATTATATACCTCATACTACATCATACACACCTTATATACCTGATATTATATATATACAGTGTGTTACACATTATATACCTCATACTACATCATACACTCCATATATAAATGATAATATTATACATATACAGTGTGTTATGTACTATATACCTCATACTACATCATACACAACTTATATACCTGATATTATATATATACAGTGTGTTATACATTATATACCTCATACTACATCATACACACATTATACAACTGATAATATATATATATATATATATATATATATATATATATATAGTGTGTTATACATTATATACATCATACTACATCATACATTCCATATATAAATGATAATATGATACATATACAATGTGTTATGTATTATATACCTCATACTACATCATACACACCTTATATACCTGATATTATATATATACAGTTTGTTATACATTATATACCTCATACTACATCATACACTCCATATATAAATGATAATATTATACATATACAGTGTGTTATGTATAATATACCTCATATTACATCATACACACCTTACATACCTGATATAATATATATATAGTGTGTTATACATTGTATACCTCATACGACATCATACACTCCATATATAAATGATAATATTATACATATAAAATGTGTTATGTATTATATACATCATACTACATCATACACACTTTACATACCTGATATTATATATATACAGGTTGTTACACATAATATACCTCATACTACATCATACACTCATTATATAAATGATAATATTATATATATACAATGTGTTATGTATTATATACCTCATACTACATCATACACACCTTATATACCTGATATTATATATACAGTGTGTGTTATACATTGTATACCTCATACTACATCATACACTCCATATATAAATGATAATATTATACATATACAGTGTGTTATTTACTATATAACTCATACTACATCATACACTCCATATATAAATGATAATATTATACATATACAATGTGTTATGTATTATATACCTCATACTACATCATACACACCTTATATACCTGATATTATAGATATACAGTGTGTGTTATACATTGTATACGTCATACTACATCATACACTCCATATATAAATGATACTATTATTCATATACAGTGTGTTATGTACTATATACCTCATACTACATCATACACACCTTACATACCTGATATAATATATATATAGTGTGTTATACATTGTATACCTCATACGACATCATACACTCCATATATAAATGATAATATTATACATATACAATGTGTTATGTATTATATACCTCATACTACATCATACACACTTTACATACCTGATATTATATATATACAGGTTGTTACACATAATATACCTCATACTACATCATACACTCATTATATAAATGATAATATTATATATATACAATGTGTTATGTATTATATACCTCATGCTACATCATACACACCTTATATACCAGATATTATATATATACAGTGTGTTACACATAATATACCTCATAATACATCATACACTCCACATATAAATGATAATATTATACATATACAGTGTGTTATGTATTATATACCTCATACTACATCATACACACCTTATATACCTGATATTATAGATATACAGTGTGTTATACATTATTTACCTCATACTACATCATTCACACATTATATACCTGATATTATATATATATATATATATATATATATATATATATATATATAGTTTGTTATACATTATATACATCATACTACATCATACACTCCATATATAAATGATAATATTATACATATACAATGTGTTATGTATTATATACCTCATACTACATCATACACCCCTTTTATACCTGATATTATATATATACAGTGTGTTATATATTGTATACCTCATACGACATCATACAATCCATATATAAATGATAATATTATACATATACAATGTGTTATGTATTATATACCTCATACTACATCATACACTCCATATATAAATGATAATATTATACATATACAATGTGTTATGTATTACATACCTTATACTACATTATACACACCTTATGTACCTGACATCATATATATTCAGTGTGTTATACATTATATACCTCATACTACATCATACACTCCATATATAAATGATAATATTATACATATACAGTAAGTTATGTACTATATACCTCATAATACATCATACACTCCATATATAAATGATAATATTATACATATACAATGTGTTATGTATTACATACCTTATACTACATTATACACACCTTATGTACCTGACATCATATATATTCAGTGTGTTATACATTATATACCTCATACTACATCATACACTCCATATATAAATGATAATATTATACATATACAGTGTGTTATGTACTGTATACCTCATACTACATCATGCACAACTTATATACCTGTTATTATATATTCAGTGTGTGTTATACATTGTATATGTCATACTACATCATACACTCCATATATAAATGATACTATTATACATATACAGTGTGTTATGTATTATATACCTCATACTACATCATACACACCTTATATACCTGATATTATATATATATATATATATATACACAGTATGTTATACATTATATACCTCATGCTACATCATACACTCCATATATAAATGATAATATTATACATATACAGTGTGTTATGTACTATATACCTCATACTACATCATACACTCCATAACTAAATGATAATATTATACATTTACAATGTGTTATGTATTATATACCTCATACTACATCATACACACCTTATATACCTGATATTATATATATACTGTGTGTGTTATACATTGTATACCTCATACTACATCATACACACCATACATACCTAATATTAAATATATACAGTGTGTCATAATTATATACCTTATACTACATCATACACAACTTATATACCTGATATTATATATATACAGTGTGTTACACATTATATACCTCATACTACATCATACACTCCATTTATAAATGATAATATTATACATATACAGTGTGTTATGTATTATATACCTCATACTACATCATACACACCTTATATACCTGATATTATATATATATATATATATATATACAGTGTGTTATACATAATATACCTCATACTACATCATACACACATTATATACCTGATATTATATATATATATATATATATATATATATATATATATATAGTGTGTTAATCATTATATACATCATACTACATCATACACTACATATATAAATGATAATATTATACATATACAATGTGTTATGTATTATATACCTCATACTACATCATACACACCTTATATACCTGATATTATATATATACAGTGTGTGTTATACATTGGATACCTCATACTACATCATACACTCCATATATAAATGATAATATTATACATATACAATGTGTTATGTATTTCATACCTCATACTACATCATACACACATTATATACCTGATATTATATATATACAGTGTGTTACACATTATATACCTCATACTACATCATACACTCCATATATAAATGATAATATTATACATATACAGTGTGTTATTTAATATATACCTCATACTACATCATACACTCCATATATAAATGATAATATTATACATATACAATGTGTTATGTATTATATACCTCATACTACATCATACACACCTTATATACCTGATATTATATATATACAGTGTGTTACACATTATATACCTCATACTACATCATACACTCCATATATAAATGATAATATAATATATATATAATGTGTTATGTATTACATACCTCATACTACATCATACACACCTTATGTACCTGATATCATATATATACAGTGTATTATACATTATATACCTCATACTACATCATTCACTCCATATATAAATGATAATATTATACATATACAGTGTGTTATGTACTATATACCTCATACTACATCATACACAACTTATATACCTTATATTATATATATAGTGTGTTACACATTATATACCTCATACTACATCATACACTCCATATATAAATGATAATATTATACATATACAATGTGTTATACATTATATACCTCATACTATATCATACATACCTTATATACCTGATATTATATATATAGTGTGTTACACATTATATACCTCATACTACATCATACACTCCATATATAAATAATAATATTTTACATATACAGTGTTTTATGTATTATATACCTCATACTACATCATACACACCTTATATACCTGATATAATATATATATATATATATATATATATATATACACAGTGTGTTATACATTATATACCTCATACTACATCATTCACACATTATATACCTGATATTATATATATATATATATATATATATATATATATATATATAGTGTGGTATACGTTATATACATCATACTACATCATACACTTCATATATAAATGATAATATTATACATATACAATGTGTTATGTATTATATACCTCATGCTACATCATACACACCTTACATACCTTATAATATATATATTTATATATATATATTGTAACGGACCGTTACGCACACAACTCCGTTTAGGCGATATTCCCTTTTCCGGATAGACCAGCAGCTACTGCAATCACCAACTTCCTGAACTGCAAACCACACAAAATTCACCAACTTCCGAACAAGAGACACACGAACCCTGGAAGCAGCCGAACAGGAAAAGCAATATGAACAGCTTACACTCCTGGCAATCAGCATACAGTCAAATCCCCCCCCAATAACGAGACGACACTTCGTTTTGAGGGTCAAGCAGGAACTCCCCTTTACTGGCCCAACAGCCTCTTTTATTCCCAATCCCAAACACATTACAGCCCACAGGTTTTTACAGAACAACCAATAAACACATTACAACACATACAATGCAAGTACAGCAGCCAATCAGATACAATGGCACAATACAGACACTCAGCATATCCCTCACCTCTGCTTAGGAGATAATTGAGTCAATTACTGTGTCTACTCAATTATCTCCAAGCTGAAAAGTTACACTTTTTTATACATTTTAATAACTCCCTGATCTTACATCACATACGGATAAAACTTATATTTCTGTGATCAGCATAACTTGGGGAGCGACATATGTAAAAATCACATGAATCCGTCCGGGGGTTACAAGGTTAGGTGAGGCCCCTTTATTATCCCTTGGCAGCATGGCTTTACCGGTCCAAAAAGTTTCCATGTGTCCGTACACTGTTTTTAAAAGGGCCAGCGCTGTACAATAAAAGTCCATAAGCCCAAATCAGTTCTTAACGGGCAATACATCCCAGGGCCATAGTCAGAAGGCAAGAGGCAGGCGACTAGACTTCTCCAGTTCACTGTGGCGAGGTTGGTTTCGCCACATGTATATATATATATATATATATATATATATATATAGTGTGTTATATATTATATATCTCATACTACATCATACACTCCATATATAAATGATAATATTATACATATACAATGTGTAATGTATTATATACCTCATACTACATCATACACACCTTATATACCTGATATTATATATATATATATATATATATATATATATATATACAGTGTGTTATACATTATATACCTCATACTACATCATACTCTCCATATATAAATGATAATATTATACATATACAATGTGTTATGTATTATACACCTCATACTACATCATACACTCCATATATACCTGATATTATATATATATATATATACAGAGTGTTATACATTGTATACCTCATACTACATCATACACTCCATATATAAATGATAATATTATAGATATACAATGTGTAATGTATTATATACCTCATACTACATCATACACACCTTATATACCTGATATTATATATATATATATATATATATATATATATATATACAGTGTGTTATACATTACCGTATTTTTCGCCCTATAAGACGCACCGGCCTATAAGACGCACCTGGGTTTTTGAGGAGAAAAATAAGAAAAAAAATATTTTTAACCAAAAGGTGTGCTTTTGAAGTAATGGTGGTCTATGCATGACAGTATTATGGGGGGGATCTGTGGATGGCACTGTTATGTGGGGGAGATGTGGATGGCACTGTGATGGGGGATCTGTGGATAGCACTGTGATGGGGGATCTGTGGATAGCACTGTGATGGGGGGATCTGTGGATAGCACTGTGATGGGGCATTTATGAATGACACTGTAATGGATTGGATCTGTGGATGACACATATATAGCATCTTATGCTATATGTGTCATCCACAGATCACCCCAATTACAGTGTCATCCACAGGTGCCCCCTTTCTAAAACATCTGGCCCATGGCTGACTAGGGCGGAGCCTGGCAACACATGGCTGGCGGCCCGCCGCTACAGCGTGACTGCTTAGGTAACATTTAAAATCTTTAATTATGTCCCCTTATTTCCTAAAAGCCTAGGACAGTAGCGCTCTGCTAACCTGCTATAACGATCCTCTAGCAGGCAGAGGCGGCGGCGGCAGGCTGGTGTGTAACGCCCTCACTGACGTCATCTGCCTGCTCCTTTCACTTTATGAATGAAGCAGGAGGAGCAGGCAGATGACGTCAGTGAGGACGTTACACACCAGCCTGCCGCCGCACCGCTCTGCCGGCTAGAGGATCGTTATAGCAGGTTAGCAGAGCGCTACTGTCCTAGGCTTTTAGGAAATAAGGGGACATAATTAAAGATTTTAAATGTTATCCAAGCAATCAAGCTGTGAGCGGCGGGCCGCCCGCCGCGTGTTGCCAGGCTCCGCCCCCTCCTCCTTCCATGCTGATACATCGCAGGCTGTGCGATGTATCGGCTTCAGCTATAGGAAAATGGTAGTATTCGCCATATAAGACGCACTGCCATTTCCCCCCCACTTTTGGGGGAAAAAAATTGCATCTTATATGGCGAAAAATACGGTATATACCTAATGCTACATCATACACTCCATATATAAATGATAATATTATACATATACAGTGTGTTATGTACTATATACCTCATACTACATCATACACTCCATAAATAAATGATAATATTATACATATACAATGTGTTATGTATTATATACCTCATACTACATCATACACACCTTATATACCTGATATTATATATATACAGTGTTTGTTATACATTGTATACCTCATACTACATCATACACTCCATATATAAATGATAATATTATACATATACAATGTGTTATGTATTATATACCTCATACTACATCATACACACCTTATATACCTGATATTATATATATATATACAGTGTGTGTTATACATTGTATACCTCATACTACATCATACACTCCATATATAAATGATAATATTATACATATACAATGTGTTATGTATTATATACCTCATACTACATCATACACCTTATATACCTGATATTATATATATACAGTGTGTTATACATTATATACATCATACTACATCATACACTCTATATATAAATGATAATATTATACATATACAGTGTGTTATGTACTATATACCTCATACTACATCATACACACCTTATATACCTGATATTATATATAAACAGTGTGTGTTATACATTGTATACCTCATACTACATCATACACACCATACATACCTGATATTAAATATATACAGTGTGTTATAATTATATACCTTATACTACATCATACACACCTTATATACCTGATATTATATATATACACTGTGTTACACATTATATACCTCATACTACATCATACACTCCATATATAAATGATAATATTATACATATACAGTGTGTTATTTATTATATACCTCATACTACATCATACACTCCATATATAATTGATAATATTATACATATACAATGTGTTATGTAATATATACCTCATACTACATCATACACACCTTATATACCTGATATTATATATATACAGTGTGTTACACATTATATACCTCATACTACATCATACACTCCATATATAAATCATAATATTATACATATACAGTGTGTTATTTACTATATACCTCATACTACATCATACACTCCATATATAAATGATAATATTATACATATACAATGTGTTATGTATTATATACCTCATTCTACATCATACACACTTTACATACCTGATATTATATATATATACAGTGTGTTATACATTATATACCTCATACTACATCATACACTCCATATATAAATGATAATATTATACATATACAATGTGTTATGTATTATATACCTCATTCTACATCATACACACTTTACATACCTGATATTATATATATATACAGTGTGTTATACATTATATACCTCATACTACATCATACACTCCATATATAAATGATAATATTATACATATACAGTGTGTTATGTATAATATACCTCATATTACATCATACACACCTTACATACCTGATATAATATATATATTGTGTTATACATTGTATACCTCATACGACATCATACACTCCATATATAAATGATAATATTATACATATACAGTGTGTTATTTACTATATAACTCATACTACATCATACACTCCATATATAAATGATAATATTATACATATACAATGTGTTATGTATTATATACCTCATACTACATCATACACTCCTTATATACCTGATATTATATATATACAGTGTGTTACACATTATATACCTCATACTACATCATACACTCCATATATAAATGATAATATTATACATATACAGTGTGTTATGTATTATATACCTCATACTGCATCATACACACCTTATATACCTGATATTATAGATATACAGTGTGTGTTATACATTGTATACGTCATACTACATCATACACTCCATATATAAATGATACTATTATACATATACAGTGTGTTATGTACTATATACCTCATACTACATCATACACACCTTACATACCTGATATAATATATATATAGTGTGTTATACATTGTATACCTCATACGACATCATACACTCCAAATATAAATGATAATATTATACATATACAATGTGTTATGTATTATATACCTCATACTACATCATACACACTTTACATACCTGATATTATATATATACAGGTTGTTACACATAATATACCTCATACTACATCATACACTCATTATATAAATGATAATATTATATATATACATTGTGTTATGTATTATATACCTCATACTACATCATACACACCTTATATACCTGATATTATATATATACAGTGTGTGTTATACATTATATACCTCATACTACATCATACACTCCATATATAAATGATAATATTATACATATACAGTGTGTTATGTACTATATACCTCATACTACATCATACACAACTTATATACATGTTATTATATATACTGTGTGTGTTATACATTGTATACCTAATACTACATCATACACTCCAGATATAAATGATAATATTATACATATACAATGTGTTATGTATTATATACCTCATGCTACATCATACACACCTTATATACCTGATATTATATATATACAGTGTGTTACACATAATATACCTCATAATACATCATACACTCCACATATAAATGATAAAATTTTACATATACAGTGTGTTATGTATTATATACCTCATACTATATCATACATACCTTATATATCTGATATTATATATATAGTGTGTTACACATTATATACCTCATACTACATCATACACTCCATATATAAATGATAATATTTTACATATACAGTGTGTTATGTACTATATACCTCATACTACATCATACACAACTGATATACCTTATATTATATATATAGTGTGTTACACATTATATACCTCATACTACATCATACACTCCATATATAAATGATAATATTATACATATACAATGTGTTATACATTATATACCTCATACTATATCATACATACCTTATATACCTGATATTATATATATAGTGTGTTACACATTATATACCTCATACTACATCATACACTCCATATATAAATGATAATATTTTACATATACAGTGTGTTATGTATTATATACCTCATACTACATCATACACACCTTATATACCTGATATAATATATATATATATATATATATATATATATATATATACACAGTGTGTTATACATTATATACCTCATACTACATCATTCACACATTATATACCTGATAATATATATATATATATATATATATATATATAGTGTGGTATACGTTATATACATCATACTACATCATACACTTCATATATAAATGATAATATTATACATATACAATGTGTTATGTATTATATACCTCATTCTACATCATACACACCTTACATACCTTATAATATATATATGTATATATATATATATATATATATATATATATATATAGTGTGTTATACATTGTATACCTAATACTACATCATACACTCCATATATAAATGATAATATTATACATATACAATGTGTTATGTATTATATACCTCATACTACATCATACACTCCTTATATACCTGATATTATATATATACAGTGTGTTACACATTATATACCTCATACTACATCATACACTCCATATATAAATGATAATATTATACATATACAGTGTGTTATGTATTATATACCTCATACTGCATCATACACACCTTATATACATGATATTATATATATACAGTGTGTTACACATTATATACCTCATACTACATCATACACTCCATATATAAATGATAATATTATACATATACAATGTTTTATGTATTATATACCTCATACTACATCATACACTCCTTATATACCTGATATTATATATATACAGTGTGTTATACATTGTATACCTCATACGACATCATACACTCCATATATAAATGATAATATTATACATATACAATGTGTTATGTATTATATACCTCATACTACATCATTCACACCTTATATACCTGATATTATATATATACAGTGTGTTATACATTGTATACCTCATACGACATCATACACTCCATATATAAATGATAATATTATACATATACAATGTGTTATGTATTATATACCTCATACTACATCATTCACACCTTATATACCTGATATTATATATATACAGTGTGTGTTATACATTGTATACCTCATACTACATCATACACTTCATATATAAATGATAATATTATACATAAACAAAGTTTTATGCATTATATACCTCATACTACATCATACACACCTTATATACCTGATATTATATATATACAGTGTGTTACACATTATATACCTGATACTACATATACACTCCATATATAAATGATAATATTATACATATACAGTGTGTTATGTACTATATACCTCATACTACATCATACACACCTTATATACCTGATATTATATATATACAGTGTGTTATACATTATATACCTCATACTACATCATACACTCCATAGATAAATGATAATATTATACATATACAATGTGTTATGTATTATATACCTCATACTACATCATACACACCTTATATACCTGATATTATATATATACAATGTGTGTTATACATTGTATACCTCATACTACATCATACACTCCATATATAAATGATAATATTATACATATACAATGTGTTATGTATTATATACCTCATACTACATCATACACACCTTATATACCTGATATTTTATATATATATACAGTGTGTTATACATTATATACATCACACTACATCATACACTCCATATATAAATGATAATATTATATATATACAGTGTGTTATGTACTATATACCTCATACTACATCATACACACCTTATATACCTGATATTTTATATATACAGTGTGTGTTATACATTGTATACCTCATACTACATCATACACACCTTACATCCCTGATATTAAATATATACAGTGTGTTATAATTATATACCTCATACTACATCATACACTTCATATATAAATGATAATATTATACATATACAATGTGTTATGTATTACATACCTCATACTACATCATACACTCCATATATAAATGATAATATTATACATATACAGTGTGTTATGTATTACATACCTCATACTACATCATATACACCTTATGTACCTGATATCATATATATACAGTGTGTTATACATTATATACCTCATACTACATCATACACACATTATATATCTGATATTATATATATATATATATATATATATATATATATATATAGTGTGTTATACATTATATACATTATACTACATCATACACTCCATATATAAATGATAATATTATACATATACAATGTGTTATGTATTATATATCTCATACTACATCATACACACCTTATATACCTGATATTATATACATATACAGTGTGTTATACATTGTATACCTCATACGACATCATACAATCCATATATAAATGATAATATTATATATATACAGTGTGTTATGTACTATATACCTCATACTACATCATACACACCTTATATACCTGATATTATATATATACAGTGTGTTATACATTATATACCTCATACTACATCATACACACCATATATATAATCTATAATATTATATATATACAGTGTGTGTTATACATTATATACCTCATACTACATCATACACACCTTATATACATGATATATATATATATATACAGTGTGTTATACATTATATACCTCATACTACATCATACACTCCATATGATAAATGATAATATTATACATATACAATGTGTTATGTATTATATACCTCATACTACATCATACACACCTTATATACCTGATATTATATATATACAGTGTGTGTTATACATTGTATACCTCACACTACATCATACACTCCATATATAAATGATAATATTATACATATAGAATGTGTTATGTATTATATACCTCATACTACATCATACACACCTTATATACCTGATATTATATATATATATATATATATATATATATATATATATACAGTGTGTTATACATTATATACATCATACTACATCATACACACCTTACATACCTGATATTAAATATATACAGTGTGTTATACATTATTTACATCATACTACATCATACACTTCATATATAAATGATAATATTAAACATATACAGTGTGTTATTTACTATATACCTCATACTACATCATACACTCCATATATAAATGATAATATTATACATATACAATGTGTTATGTATTACATACCTCATACTACATCATACACACCTTATGTACCTGATATTATATATATACAGTGTGTGTTATACATTGTATACCACATACTACATCATAAACATCTTACATACCTGATATTAAATATATACAGTGTGTTATACATTATATACCTCATACTACATCATACACTCCATATATAAATGATAATATTATAAATATACAATGTTTTATGTATTATATACCTCATACTACATCATACACACCTTATATACCTGATATTATAGATATACAGTGTGTGTTATACATTGTATACGTCATACTACATCATACACTCCATATATAAATGATACTATTATACATATACAGTGTGTTATGTACTATATACCTCATACTACATCATACACACCTTATATACCTGATATTATAAATATACAGTGTGTGTTATACATTGTATACCTCATACTACATCATACACACTTTATATATACATGATATATATTATATATATACAATGTGTTATACATTATATACCTCATACTACATCATACACACCTTATATACCTGATATTATATATATATACAGTGTGTTATACATTATATACATCATACTACATCATACACTCCATATATAAATGATAATATTATACATATACAGTGTGTTATGTATTATATACCTCATACTACATCATACACACCTTACATACCTGATATATATATATATATACAGTGTGTTATATACATTATATACCTCATACTACATCATACACTCCATATATAAATGATAATATTATACATATACAGTGTGTTATGTATTATATACCTCATACTACATCATACACACCTTATATACCTGATATATATATATATATATATATATGTGTTATACATTATATACATCATACTACATCATACACTCCATATATAAATGATAATATTATACATATAGAATGTGTTATGTATTATATACCTCATACTACATCATACACACCTTATATACCTGATATTATATATATATATATATATATATATATATATACAGTGTGTTATACATTATATACATCATACTACATCATACACTCCATATATATAAATGATAATATTATACATATACAGTGTGTTATGTACTATATACCTCATACTACATCATACACACCTTATATACCTGATATTATATATAAACAGTGTGTGTTATACATTGTATACCTCATACTACATCATACACTCCATACATACCTGATATTAAATATATACAGTGTGTTATAATTATATACCTCATACTACATCATACACTTCATATATAAATGATAATATTATACATATACAGTGTGTTATGTATTATATACCTCATACTACATCATACACACCTTACATACCTGATATTAAATATATACAGTGTGTTATACATTATATTCCTCATACTACATCATACACACCTTATATACCTGATATTATATATATATATATATATATATATACTGTGTGTTATACATTATATACATCATACTACATCATACACTCCATAGATAAATGATAATATTATACATATACAATGTGTTATGTATTATATACCTCATACTACATCATACACACCTTATATACCTGATATTATATATATATACAGTGTGTGTGTTATACATTGTATACCTCATACTACATCATACACTCCATATATAAATGATAATATTATACATATAGAATATGTATAATTATATACCTCATACTACATCATACACACCTTATATACCTGATATTATATATATACAGTGGTGTTATACATTATATACACTCATACTACATCATACACACCTTATATACCTGATAATATATATATATATACAGTGTGTTATACATTATATACCTCATACTACATCATACACTCCATATATAAATGATAATATTATACATATACAATGTGTTATGTATTATATACCTCATACTACATCATACACACCTTATATACCTGATATTATATATATATATACAGTGTGTTATACATTATATACCATCATACTACATCATACACACCTTATATACCTGATATATATATATATACAGTGTGTTATACATTATATACCTCATACTACATCATACACTCCATATATAAATGATAATATTATACATATACAGTGTGTTATGTACTATATACCTCATACTACATCATACACACCTTATATACCTGATATTATATATATATACAGTGTGTTATACATTATATACCTCATACTACATCATACACACCTTATATACCTGATATTATATATATATACAGTGTGTTATACATTATATACCTCATACTACATCATACACTTCATATATAAATGATAATATTATACATATACAGTGTGTTATTTACTATATACCTCATACTACATCATACACTCCATATATAAATGATAATATTATACATATACAATGTGTTATGTATTATATACCTCATACTACATCATACACACCTTATGTACCTGATATTATATATATATACAGTGTGTGTTATACATTATATACCTCATACTACATCATACACATCTTATATACCTGATATTAATATATATACAGTGTGTTATACATTATATACCTCATACTACATCATACACTCCATATATAAATGATAATATTATAAATATACAATGTGTTATGTATTATATACCTCATACTACATCATACACACCTTATATACCTGATATTATAGATATACAGTGTGTGTTATACATTGTATACGTCATACTACATCATACACTCCATATATAAATGATACTATTATACATATACAGTGTGTTATGTACTATATACCTCATACTACATCATACACACCTTATATTTCTGATATTATAAATATACAGTGTGTGTTATACATTGTATACCTCATACTTCATCATACACTCCATATATAAATGATAATATTATACATATAGAATGTGTTATGTATTATATACCTCATACTACATCAAACACACCTTATATACCTGATATTATATATATACAGTGTGTTATACATTATATACATCATACTACATCATACACTCCATATATAAATGCTAATATTATACATATACAGTGTGTTATGTACTATATACCTCATACTACATCATACACACCTTACATACCTGATATAATATATATATATACAGTGTGTTACACATAATATACCTCATACTACATCATACACTCCATATATAAATGATAATATTATACATTTACAGTGTGTTATGTATTAAATTCCTCATACTACATCATACACACCTTATATACCTGAAATTATATATATACAGTGTGTTATACATTATATACCTCATACTACATCATACACTCCATATATACCTGATATTATATATATATACAGTGTGTTATACATTATATACCTCATACTATATCATAAACATCTTACATACCTGATATTAAATATATATAGTGTGTTATACATTATATAAATCATACTACATCATACACTACATATATAAATGATAATATTATAAATATACAATGTGTTATGTATTACATACCTCATACTACATCATACACACCTTATATACCTGATATTATATATATACAGTGTGTTATACATTATATACATCATACTACATCATACAATCCATATATAAATGATAATATTATACATATACAATGTGTTATGTATTATATACCTCATACTACATCATACACACCTTATATACATGATATTATATATATACAGTGTGTTATACATTGTATACCTCATAAAACATCATACACTCCATATATAAATGATAATATTATACATATACAATGTGTTATGTATTATATACCTCATACTACATCATACACACCTTATATACCTGATATTATATATATACAGTGTGTTATACATTATATACCTCATACTACATCATACACTCCATATATAAATGATAATATTATACATATACACTGTGTTATGTACTATATACCTCATACTACATCATGCACAACTTATATACCTGTTATTATATATACAGTGTGTGTTATACATTGTATACATCATACTACATCATACACTACATATATAAATGATAATATTATACATATACAGTAATTTATGTACTATATACCACATGCTACATCATACACGCCATATATAAATGATAATATTATACATATAAAGTGTGTTATACATTATATACCTCATACTACATCATACACTCCCTATATAAATGATAATATTATTCATATACAATGTGTTATGTATTATATACCTCATACTACATCATACACACCTTATATACCTGATATTATATAAATACAGTGTGTTATACATTATATACCTCATACTACATCATAAACATCTTACATACCTGATATTTAATATATACAGTGTGTTATACATTATATACCTCATACTACATCATACACTCCATATATAAATGATAATATTATACATATACAATGTGCTATGTATTATATACCTCATACTACATCATACACACCTTATATACCTGATATCATATATATATACAGTGTGTTATAAATTATATACCTCATAGTACATTATACACACCTTATATACCTGATATTATATATATACAGTGTGTTACACATTATATACCTCATACTACATCATACACTCCATATATAAATGATAATATTATACATATACAGTGTGTTATGTACTATATACCTCATACTACATCATACACACCTTACATACCTGATATTAAATATATACAGTGTGTTATACATTATATACCTCATACTACATCATACACTCCATATATAAATGATATTTTTATACATATACAGTGTGTTATGTACTATATACCTCATACTACATCATACACACCTTATATACCTGATATTATATATATACAGTGTGTTATACATTATATACCTCATACTATATCATAAACATCTTACATACCTGATATTAAATATATATAGTGTGTTATACATTATATACCTCATACTACATCATACACTACATATATAAATGATAATATTATACATATACAGTGTGTTATTTACTATATACCTCATACTACATCATACACTCCATATATAAATGATAATATTATACATATACAATGTGTTATGTATTATATTTCTCATACTACATCATACACACCTTATATAGCTGATATTATATATATACAGAGTGTTACACATTATATACCTCATACTACATCATACACTCTATATATAAATGATAATATTATACATATACAATGTGTTATGTATTACATACCTCATACTACATCATACACACCTTATATACCTAATATTATATATATACAGTGTGTTATACATTATATACATCATACTACATCATACACTCCATATATAAATGATACTATTATACATATACAATTTGTTATGTATTATATACCTCATACTACATCATACACACCTTATATACCTGATATTATATATATACAGTGTGTTATACATTGTATACCTCATAAAACATCATACACTCCATATATAAATGATAATATTATACATATGCAATGTGTTATGTATTATATACCTCATACTACATCATACACACCTTATATACCTGATATTATATATATACAGTGTGTTATACATTATATACCTCATACTACATCATACACTCCATATATAAATGATAATATTATACATATACACTGTGTTATGTACTATATACCTCATACTACATCATGCACAACTTATATACCTGTTATTATATATACAGTGTGTGTTATACATTGTATACATCATACTACATCATACACTCCATATATAAATGATAATATTATACATATACAGTAATTTATGTACTATATACCTCATGCTACATCATACACGCCATATATAAATGATAATATTATACATATACAATGTGTTATGTATTACATACCTCATACTACATCATACACACCTTATGTACCTGACATCATATATATACAGTGTGTTATACATTATATACCTCATACTACATCATACACTCCATATATAAATGATAATATTATACATATACACTGTGTTATGTACTATATACCTCATACTACATCATGCACAACTTAAATACCTGTTATTATATATACAGTGTGTGTTATACATTGTATACCTCATACTACATCATACACTCCATATATAAATGATAATATTATACATATACAATGTGTTATGTATTATATACCTCATACTACATCATACACACTTTATATACCTGATATTATATATATACAGTGTGTTATACATTATATACCTCATACTACATCATAAACTTCTTACATACCTGATATTAAATATATACAGTGTGTTATACATTATATACCTCATACTACATCATACACTCCATATATAAATGATAATATTATACATATACAATGTGTTATGTATTATATACCTCATACTACATCATACACACCTTATATACCTGATATGATATATATATACAGTGTGTTATAAATTATATACCTCATAGTACATTATACACACCTTAAATACCTGATATTATATATATACAGTGTGTTACACATTATATACCTCATACTACATCATACACTCCATATACAAATGATAATGTTATACATATACAGTGTGTTATATATTATATACATCATACTACATCATACACTACATATATAAATGATAATATTATACATATACAGTGTGTTATGTATTATATACCTCATACTACATCATACAAACCTTATATACCTGATATTATATATAAACAGTGTGTGTTATTCATTGTATACCTCATACTACATCATACACACCTTACATACCTGATATTAAATATATACAGTGTGTTATAATTATATACCTCATATTACATAATACAGTCCATATATAAATGATAATATTATACATATACAGTGTGTTATTTACTATATACCTCCTACTACATCATACACTCCATATATAAATGATAATATTATACATATACAATGTGTTATGAATTACATACCTCATACTTTTTCATACACACCTTATATACCTGATATTATATTTATACAGTGTGTTATACATTATATACATCATACTACATCATACACTCCATATATAAATGATAATATTATACTTTTACAATGTGTTATGTATTATATACCTCATACTACATCATACACACCTTATATACCTGATATTATATATATACAGTGTGTTATACATTGTATACCTCATACGACATCATACACTCCATATATAAATGATAATATTATACATATACTATGTGTTATGTATTATATACCTCATACTACATCATACACACCTTATATACCTGATATTATATATATACAGTGTGTGTTATACATTGTATACCTCATACTACATCATACACTCCATATATAAATGATAATATTATACATATACAGTAAGTTATGTACTATATACCTCATACTACATCATACACTCCATATATAAATGATAATATTATACATATACAATGTGTTATGTATTACATACCTCATACTACATCATACACACCTTAAGTACCTGACATCATATATATACAGTGTGTTATACATTATATACCTCATACTACATCATACACTCCATATTTAAATGATAATATTATACATATACAGTGTGTTATGTATCATATACCTCATACTACATCATACACACCTTACATACCTGATATTATATATATATACAGTGTGTTATACATTGTATACCTCATACTACATCATAAACTCCATATATAAATGATAATATTATACATATACAATGTGTTATGTATTATATACCTCATACTACATCATACACACCTTATATCCCTGATATCGTATATATACAGTGTGTTATAAATTATATACCTCATACTACATCATACACACCTTATATACCTGATATTATATATATACAGTGTGTTATACATTATATACCTCATACACTCCATATATAAATGATAATATTATACATATACAGTGTGTTATGCACTATATACCTCATATTACATCATACACACCTTACATACCTGATATTAAATATATACAATGTGTTATGTATTATATTCCTCATACTACATCATACACACCATATATACCTGATATTATATATATATATATACAGAGTGTTACACATTATATACCTCATACTACATCATACACTCCATATATAAATGATAATATTATACATATACAATGTGTTATGTATTACATACCTCATACTACATCATACACACCTTATATACCGGATATTATATTTATACAGTGTGTTATACATTATATACATTATACTACATCATACACTCCACATATAAATGATAATATTATACATATACAATGTGTTATGTATTATATACCTCATACTACATCATACACACCTTATATACCTGATATAATATATATATACAGTGTGTTATACATTGTATACCTCATACTACATCATACACTCCATATATAAATGATAATGTTATACATATACAGTAAGTTATGTACTATATACCTCATACTACATCATACACTCCATATATAAATGATAATATTATACATATACAATGTGTTATGTATTACATACCTCATACTACATCATACACACAGTGTGTTATACATTATATACCTCATACTACATCATACACTCCATATTTAAATGATATTATACATATACAGTGTGTTATGTATCATATACCTCATACTACATCATACACACCTTACATACCTGATATTATATATATACAGTGTGTTATACATTATATACCTCATACTACATTATACACTCCATATATAAATGATAATATTATACATATACAGTGTGTTATGTACTATATACCTCATACTACATCATACACACCTTATATACCTGATATTATATATATACAGTGTGTGTTATACATTGTATACCTAATACTACATCATACACTCCATATATAAATGATAATATTATACATATACAGTAAGTTATGTACTATATACCTCAAACTACATCATACACTCCATATATAAATGATCATATTATACATATACAATGTGTTATGTATTATATACCTCATACTACATCATACACACCTTATGTACCTGATATTATATATATACAGTGTGTTATACATTGTATACCTCATACGACATCATACACTCCATATATAAATGATAATATTATACATATACAATGTGTTATGTATTATATACCTCATACTACATCATACACACCTTACATACCTGATATTAAATATATACAGTGTGTTATAATTATATACCTCATACTACGTCATACACTCCATATATAAATGATAATATTATATATATACAATGTGTTATGTATTACATACCTCATACTACATCACACACACCTTATGTACCTGATATCATATATATATATATATATATACAGTGTGTTATACATTATATACCTCATACTACATCATACACTCTATATATAAATGATATTATACATATACAGTGTGTTATGTACTATATACCTCATACTACATCATACACAACTTATATACATGTTAATATATATACAGTGTGTATTATACATTGTATACCTAATACTACATCATACAATCCAGATATAAATGATAATATTATACATATACAATGTGTTATGTATTATATACCCCATACTACATCATACACACCTTATATGCCTGATATTATATATATATATATATATATATATATATATACAGTGTTTACACATAATATACCTCATACTACATCATGTACTCCATATATAAATGATAATATTATACATATACAGTGTGTTATGTATTATATACCTCATACTACATCATACACACCTTATATACCTGATATTATATATATACAGTGTGTTATACATTATATAACTCATACTACATCATACACTCCATAGATAAATGATAATATTATACATATACAATGTGTTATGTATTATATACCTCATTCTACATCATACACACCTTATATACCTGATATTATATATATACATTGTGTTATACATTGTATACCTCATACGACATCATACAATCCATATATAAATGATAATATTATACATATACAATGTGTTATGTATTATATACCTCATACTACATCATACACACTTTACATACCTGATATTATATATATACAGTGTGTTATACATTATATACCTCATACTACATCATACACACCTTATATACCTGATATTATATATATATATACAGTGTGTTACACATTATATACCTCATACTACATGATACACTCCATAAATAAATGATAATATTATACATATACAGGGTGTTATGTACTATATACCTCATACTACATCCTACACACCTTACATACCTGATATTAAATATATACAGTGTGTTATACATTATATACCTCATACTACATCATACACTACATATATAAATGATAATAGTATACATATACAGTGTGTAATGTATTATATACCTCATACTACATCATACACACCTTATATATCTGATATTATATATATATACAGTGTGTTATACATTATATACCTCATACTACATCATACACACCTTATATACCTGTTATATATATATATATATATATATATATATATATATATATATATACAGTGTGTTATACATTATATACATCATAGTACAGCATACAATCCATAGATAAATGATAATATTATACATATACAATGTGTTATGTATTATATACCTTATACTACATCATACACACCTTATATACCTGATATTATATATATATATACAGTGTGTGTTATACATTGTATACCTCATACTACATCATACACTCCATATATAAATGATAATATTATACATATACAGTCAGTTATGTACTATATACCTCATACTACATCATACACACCTTATATACCTGATATTATATATATATACAGTGTGTGTTATACATTGTATACCTGATACTACATCATACACTCCATATATAAATGATAATATTATACATATACAGTAAGTTATGTACTATATACCTCATACTACATCATACACTCCATATATAAATGATCATATTATACATATACAATGTGTTATGTATTATATACCTCATACTACATCATACACACCTTATGTACCTGATATTATATATATACAGTGTGTTATACATTGTATACCTCATACAACATCATACACTCCATATATAAATGATAATATTATACATATACAATGTGTTATGTATTATATACCTCATACTACATCATACACACCTTACATACCTGATATTAAATATATACAGTGTGTTATAATTATATACCTCATACTACATCATACACTCCATATATAAATGATAATATTATACATATACAGTGTGTTATTTACTATATACCTCATACTACATCATACACTCCATATATAAATGATAATATTATACATATACAATGTGTTATGTATTATATACCTCATACTACATCACACACACCTTATGTACC
>JAKVIS010000508.1:0-67453 GCA_033119425.1 Bufotes viridis | reverse complement strand
CCAAATGACCACCCCAAAAAATAACAAACCTTTTCAGCAAGTTTTGTGCCCTGTTGATCCGATACTTACCTAGTCTTTCCTTTAAAGGGGCAAGGATTTCATTTATTGCCCTTGCCCTGTAACAAAATGCCATTGGCAAGGCACAGCAGCTTGTTGGTGCCTGCCCAATGGCATCCAGCAGCCAAAGGATATGCTTCAACACGTCTCATGGCCACATTTACGATCATTTCAACGAAGGGGCTGGTACAGGCCTGAAATGCGTTGCAGAAATACTAATAAAGGATCACATCACCGCCACAACGCACCAGCAGATGGAGGTTGCACCACTTTCAGAGTCCCCATTCTCTTATTCCTTTCTTTAAGGCCTCATGCATAGGAATGTATTTTGCTTCCATTTCCGTTCCTTTTTTTTGCGGATAGGATGCGGACCCATTCATTTCAATGGGACCACAAAAAATGCAGACAGTATACCATGTGCTATCCACATCCCTATGTCCGTTCCGTAGCTCCGCCAAAGAAAATAGAGCATATCCTATTCTTGTCCTTTTTGGGGACAATAGGCATTGTTACAATGGATCCGCCAAAAAAAAGATGCAATACAGGTGCTAAATGGACGTTATCCATGTTTTGTGAACCGCATAACACATACGATCGTGTGAATGTAGCCTAAACCAGAGATGGGGCAGACAATTGCTCTTATTGGTTGCGTGTCACCAATAATTTATCCAATGTACCAAAAGCTATCCATGAGAAAACCGGATACGCCCTGAAGAACCATCCCATGAACATACATGCAACTTGTACACGCATTTGAACCCAATTAAGTCGTGGTCTGTTTGAGTAAAGGAATTTTTTTTTCATTTCATGCGAATGGTCTAAATCCATGGTGTCGTGAAGCAAATAGAGCATATGAAACACTGTGACTTCAGCCAGGTTCTTGAGTACAGCACTGCATGGTACAGCGAGCAGAGACGGCACGTGACGCAGGGCGTAGCAAGCCACATCATGAGACTCCCTTTTATTCATGTCATTTACATTATGGGTCATCTGTTTGGGAAATTGTAGCCGGCTCCGTGAGAATCATTGTCTTTCTCTTAATTAGACAGGGAGTGCTGCTCTATTTTCCAGGTCGGCCCTGCCCAATTAACATGTCTGCCAAATTAATTCATACATGAAATCAATTCACAAAGGAGAAAGGGAGGACTGTGTCCAACACTGGAGCTGCAAGTAAATTGCAAATTTAATATTGTACGTTATAAGGGACGTTTCATTTATCATTTATATGTCACCGCCGTATTTTGCAGTGCTGTACAGACATCGTTCTCGCTGACATCAGTCCCAGTCCCCATTGCGGCTCTCAATCTAAATTCTAAACCAACCTGCAGGTGGGAGAAAATTTTGATATAATGCACAAGATGGAGATCTATCAATACCTCAAAGGGGTTTTCCAAGACTCCTCCATTGATGGCCTATGTTGAAAATATCATCAATATCTCATTGTGGGGGTCCGACACCCGACACCCCTGCAATGAGCTGTTTGAAGAAGCTGCAGCACTCAGGCGAGCGCTGCGGCCTCCTCACAGTAAACCAATCACAGCGCCGTACATTGTATATTCGCTGTGCTTGGTATTGCAGCCCAGGTTGATTCTCTCGAATCCGACTGAGCTGGATCTAGGCCACGTCAGCAACTAATGCAACATCACACGGCCATAGGTAATCAATATATGAATCCTAGAAAACCCCTTTAAAAAGTCGCAAATTATGTAGCACTCCATATATGCACTGTAATTTGCGACTTTTAGGGTCGCTGTGACAGCTGTCGCGACTAGGATCACAGAGTAGCGGTTATCAAATAGAAATGAATAGGATCGCCGAGCCAGTCGCAAGAAATCCAGCACTGTGCTGCGATCCTATTCATTTATATGGGATCACCGCCACTTTGCGATCCTGGTCACGAGCAGTGTCGCTGTGTAGCCAAACCCTAAAAGTTGCAAATTACAGTGCAAACATGGCGTGCTTGGTAATTTGCTTCTTTTTAACTTCACAAAAGTGGCATTAAAGAGGTTTTCTAGGATTCATATATTAATGACCTATGCTCAGAATCAGAATAGGTCATCAATATCTGATCAGTGGGGTCTGACTCCGGCAATCAGGTGTATGCCGTGTAGACGTACCCTTAGCAGGAGCTCGCGGAGCTTAGCAGGAGGGGTGGTGCCTTCTGTTGCCAGCCGGATTTACTATAACATGCGCCAGGGCTCTTGCACACAAAGTTTTTTTTCCCCATGTCTGTACCGGTTTTTGTGGCCCATATGCCGAACCATTTACTTCAATGGGGCTGCAAAAAGAACGGAAATTACTCTGTGTGCATTCCTTGTACGTATGTCCGCATGGCTGTTCTGCATAACAATAGAACATCTCCTATTATTGTCTGTCTGCATTACAGACTAGGATTGTACTGTCCTATTAGGGGCCGGCCGTTCCGTTCCACAAAATGCGGAATGCAGGTGGACAGTATCTGTGTTTTGTGTATCCGCAAAACAGGAAACGGTCGTGAGCACGAGCCCTAAGTTATAGCTCAAGTCTATGCCAGCCCCTAGCTGGAGTAGATTTCAGTTCCTGAGGCATGGAGGGTCAGAGGTGCGAATAATTTATTGCGAGGCATCTGCGTCTTTATTTTTCAAAAGCACTATAACCTGGGCTGTGGTTGGCTGCTACTGGCAACAAATAGTTTTTCATTTAGACAGTTTCATGATTCTCCCCCGTTATGTCCATTGCTCAGAAAGCAAATGGATGAGAATAGGCAAAAATAAAAAGGGATAGAAACAAATAGGACAAATATAAGTAATTTGCCTTATAGTAACACAGATTGCAGTTACTAAATAGTAGAAACACATAAATATATTATAGTCTATAGGCAGAGAGCCAGATTGTAAATACATAACTATACGATAACGAGACATAATTACAGTAATCAAGACTTAAAGGCCATAAAAACTAGTGAACACATCAGAATTTCCCAGCTATTATCTCATCTGGGCACTTAAAGCTTCGTCATGTTTGCTCCGACCAACTAGAAATATGTAACTATCCTGGGTATAAGCAAGTTTGGCTCTTTGAGGCCTTGTTTCTTCATGCATCATGGAAGCAACATAAGATTTTACCCCTTGACTGAACAAAACTTCCCAATAGGTGTATGGAGGCCTCGTTGGCCATACAGTAAAACCCCTTTGAGACTAGCCTGCATTGAAAAGTGATCTTCTAAGAGGTGGTCTTCTCAAAGGAAATGGCCAGTATGCGTAATATATGGTGGAACAGAAAGAGGTTGAATTTTAGAGAGGTTTCACTCTCTAATGGAGGTGAAAAAAAAGAAAGTTTTGAAGGTATCACAGCAACCATGCTCCACAATTCCAACCATCCCTCAATAAGGTTCAATTATACTCAATAATCAACCAAACTCCACATACTATCACCATAGCAATTGACTTCCTCTCTGCCGTCCTACATAGTACTTCTGCTCAGCCTCCTATGTCCCCATCTGCTCTCACTTAAGATGGCCAAACACCTTTAATGTGTCCAACCAACAGCTATTCCTCCGGCCTGTCCCATACATGCCTGGATTGGCTGCATGCAGATGTTCTCATTTGGGAGAGAGGAATACGTCATTGCCAGATATCTCTGGTGGTGGCTTATCTCTCATTAGGACAAAGAACTAGGCATGTTAAATTTCATCATTTTGCAGGGGAGATACACATAAGATAATATGTCTGATCTTGCGAAATTGACCGGTTTGCCCAACTTTCCTCTTATGTGTGTGAAACCTCTGTAGTAAAAATAGAAAATTGGCTACCAGTAGATACCAGTTGTGGATCTTGAATCAGTTTTCTACAAAAGAACCTCTATGTCATATCCACTACATATAATGATCATATCAATGGAGTTTCAAACTCCACCGATCCAAAATTAGTTCACACAGCGTCTAGGATCCCACCAATCGCAAGTAAGTCCACTCAGCCTCTGGGACCCCACAAATGCCAAGTGACTTCACTCAGCCTCTAGGACCACACTGATTACAACTGAGTCCATTCAGCCTCTGGGACTCTATCAATCCTAAGTAAGACCATTCAGCCTTGGGTACCCCATCAATTCCAAGTGAGTCCACCTGACCTATGGGATACTACCAATGTCAAACAATACAATTCATCTGGTATCTCAGGTCTCAGGTGGGGCTTTCGAGAATTTGGACACCCACTAGTCCAACTTTGCTGGAAAAGCTCTTTAAGACTAGACACAGGAAATTGACTTAGGTAACCACCAACAAAGGGCATTCACTACCAAGTCTGCATTGAAATTAGCTTTAGCTATGCTTCGTAAACTTCTGCCCATCACCTGCTCTGTTACACTGACGCCATCTGTACATGAATGTATGGTACCATCTACTATAAATACCATGGATTAATGAAATTTCCAGTCATGGTACTTACATACACAATATTTGTTTAAAAGCCCAGCATTACCTAAACCCCCTCAGAGAGTTATACAGCAAACTCTCCAGGCATGACATCATGACATCATTGAATTACATCATCGTACATGTTGACATAGAAACAGATACATTCTGTAACTGGAATGTAAACACTGGATACATTGATTGAAGATCCAACGCCGGGAAATGTTCCTCTCTTGTATTTCCATTTGGTGATCAAACGTCGAAACGCTCAATTGGAAACAATAAAACTGACGACTGACAAATCTGTGAATAAATTATCGCAATAAAACCCACAGGAGCAGGCGACCCAGCAGGATTTGTAATGGAGAAGTCACCACAGTATTACACGTCCTCTTAATTAAATGATTCATGTTGAGCAGCCACCCAACAACGTAACCTCATGATCATCCTGACACTCCCAGAATGCACTGGAGAAATGACAGCAGACTTATCTGTCTAGCTGAGCTATGCATCATGTGTGTGTATTAATCCGCATTGGCAGCAACCAGTGATAGGAAAATACAGGATGTGACTGAGGACAGGCAGAGAGGAGACAGTTGCCTTGGGAGGATCGGAGGTCAGGTTCATGGTTTGGATCATGTTCTTTATCCCCTTCTGCAGAGGAACGACAGAACAACCATAAGCTACTACAATGGAGATGTCAAGTATAAGGAACGTCATGTCCATCTTTCAACACCATTTTACAGTTTATATATAGTATGAATTTTCATAAAATAATAAATAACTTTAAATTTTCACTCCATTACTCGTCCTATACAGATCCTGAGTTGCAGCCTGAGTTATCGTCATGAGCTGCATTTACAATTCTGCAGGCTTCAGAGCTTAAACAGGACCTTTAACCACTCCTGACTAGTGCTGATCGCGAATATTCTAATGGCAAATTTTTATCGCAAATATCGGCACTTCGAGAATTCGCGAAGATCTAGAATATAGTGCTATATCTTCGTAATCGCGAATATTCTAGATTTTTTTTCATCAGTACCATCACTGCTTCTTGCTTGCGGGCCAATGAGAAGGCTGAATATCTTTGTCAGAGTTTAGTAACATCCCTAGCAACCAATAGGAAAGTTGCCTACCCCTTACTATATAAGAACCTCCCCAGCAGCCATTTTCTACAGTCTTTTGCAGTTCTGAGAGAGACATCAGTGTCATTGCTGTGCTCTGTGCTTTGCTGAGTCACCTGGATCCTTATCAAATTACATTAGATAGTTAGCTCATATATATACAGATAGTGGGAGATAGCCAGTGTAGGTTAGATAGTGATATAATGTAGCGGATAGGTTCCAGTGGAGGGTGTTAGGTAGTGTGATAGGAATTACTGTCTTTGATTAGTGTCTTTGTCTTTCGTCTTTGAAAAAAAATAATAATACAGTGATCAGTAGTTCTTCCTCACAGTCGCGAAAGTTGCTGCCAACCATTTTCTCCAGTCGCAGAAAACTTCTAGCAGCTTGCAAAATGTAGCAAAAGTGAGCCACGCCTGTATTGCACGCACAATACGCGCATATTACACTGCCGATTTTCACAATCAAGAAAATAATGACTGGTGATCACGAATTCTAGAATTTGCGAAATTATGAATGAATTGCTAGCAGTCTGCAGTAAGGGTACAGAGGGGTGGTAACCAGTTGGGGGAGTGCCTGCACAGACTCACTCTATCCAATCAGTGCTGCCATTTTCAGCCTGTGCAGGCACACCCCCAACTGGTTACCATTACCACCCCTCTGTACCCTTACTGCAGACTGCTAGCAATGCATTCATAACTTCTAGTAGAAATAATAAAGGAATGACACAACATAGAGCCATAAGAAGAGATGCTCCAGAATTGTTATTACATGGGGAATGCATGAAGCTATTAAAACAGGCATGTCAGGAGCGGTGAAAGGTCCTCTTTAAATCTCCTTACTGGCTAATTGTCCACACAGGTTTGAATACCCTAATAGTGGGCTGCAGGGCCAGAGAGAAGTACGCTAGTACAGCCACCTACTGGAATATTGAAGAGGTAGTGTAACATAGAGGTGATCAAAGGATAAATCAACTTAAAGGGGAAGTATCACAAAACATATTCTACGTTTTACAAGCCAGCACCTGGATCTGAATGCTTTTCTAATTGCATGTAATAAAGAAAAGTAGTACAGCCACTGAGCTATTCAATAAAATGTGTCTGTATAGCGCCACCTGCTGTTTTCTCTTTTCCTCATTTCTTGTCCGTCTCTCTAAGCTGGTCGAACGCGCTCAGTTTTAATCTTCAACTGCCACCAGCTGTATCTACTGTTAGAAGCTGTGACAGTTACAGGTAGAGAGCTGTAGCGGAAAGGACACACCGCCAGGTTGAAGCTAATTTAGCAGAGCAATTAGAACAGTGAATGTGAGATCTCTGGACCCATGTGCAGTACAGGGCAGGTTATAGCTTTGTTATTTACTATATGGTATCTTATTTTAATTTTTTACATCAATTATGGCATAACCCTTTTAAAGAGATCCGCTAACCTCTCCTGACATGCCTGTTTTAGTAATTACTTACATTCTTTGTGTAATAACAATTCTTGAGCATCTGCTCTTATGACTCATGATGCATCTTTTATTATTCCTGCTAGAAGTTATGAATTAATTACTAGCAATTGTCAATGAGGGTCCAGTTGGGTATTATCAGTCGGGGGTGTCCCTGCACAATCTGACACTGGCAGCACTGATTGGATAGTGTCACACTGTACAGGGGCACACCCGTGCAGACTGGGGTACCTAGGGCCCACCAGTAAAATCTATTTTGGGGGCCCACCATACGGATACATTCGAATATAATAAATCATTTAACAAGTTTTTTATATGAACATAGGCTGGTTAAGGTGCTGTACATTGAATATATGTACATAGTGCAGTAAATCTAATGTATTATGTGCCACTTGTGCAGAAAGTGGGAGACTAGGGGCCCACCTTGCTCAGGGGCCCACCGGGGGATTCCCCTGTACTCCTGTGGGCCAGTCCGAGCCTGGACACACCCATAACTGGTAACATCCGTCTGGACCTTCATGAAAAATTGCTTGTAATTAATTTTTGTCTTCTACCAGGAATAATAAAAGAAAGTCATAACATAGAGTCAAAAGGAGATGCTCAAGAATTAAAAAATGGAAAAAAAGTTATATTTACCCCCAGAATAGTTCTAATGAAAACTATAGCTGGTGCCACAAACAATAAGCCATCTCACAACTCAGTCAATGGACAAATTAAAAATGTATGCAGACACAAAAACAAATTATTTTGTATAAAAGAAAAAGAGGTTTTTATTGTGCAAAAGCAGAAAAACATAAAAACCTTAGGCCTCTTTCACACGCCGTGTGAAAGGGGCCTTATAAAAATGTGGTATCGCTGTAATCGTACTGACCCACAGAATAAGGCCACATGCACACGAACGTATTCTGTTTCCGTGTCCGTTCCGGTTTTTTTGCGGGTAGGATGTGTACCCATTCATTTCAATGGGTCCGCAAAAAATGCTGGTTATGCTGCCGTTATGCAGGACGGAAAACAGTCCAGACAGATCCATTATGCTTGCCTATAGACTTCTATTATGACGGATCAAAGCGGAAAAAAGGCTTTTAAAGGCTTCCATTTTGCACTCCGTCTACGAATTCCGTTATATTCCGTTATAACAAAATCCATAAAGGAATTCCCTTACAGGGATCGGGTTCGGTCACCCCTAGTTATGACCTATCCTGAGGACAGGTTATCAATGTCAGGAGCCCAGAAAAGCCCTTTAATTAAATATAGTAAAAAAGTTATATGCACTAGTATTGGATGCGAATATTCGAATTGCGAATTTTAATCGCGAATATCGCAACTTCGAGAATTTGCGAAGATTTCGAATATAGTGCTATATATTCGTATTCGCGAATATTCTAGATTTCTTTTCATCTGAACCCATGATCCCTCCCTGCTTCTTGCTTGTGGGCCAATGAGAAGGCTGCAATGTCTTTGTCTGAGCTTAGCAACATCCCTAGCAACCAATAGGAAAGTTGCCTACCCCTACTATATAAGAACCTCCCCAGCAGCCATTTTCTGTAGTTTTTTGCAGTTCTGAGAGAGAGAGAGAGCAGTGTCATTGCTGTGCTCTGTGCTTTGCTGTCACATTACATTAGATAGTTAGTTAGTTAGTTAGTTAGTTAGTTAGTTAGTTAGCTTATATATATATTACAGATAGTTAGTGGGAGATAGTCAGTGTAGGTTAGATAGTGATATAGTGTAGCTGATAGGTTACAGTGCAGGGTGTTAGGTAGTGTGATAGGTTCTGCTGTCCATACATACATGCTACATACATAGTGCTGTGATGTCACAACTTCACAACAATACTTAGTGCACCAATCACTAATATGTAGTCAGACCTGCTAAAATGTGAAGTTGTACGTATTGCGCCAAAATATTCGCATCATTAGTGCCGATTTGCGCAATCGCGACTATATCGGAGCACTCTATCTGCATATAAACCTAGTGTAAAGTTCTGCCGTGCTAACCATTTTCTCCAGTCTCAGGAAACTTCTAGCAGCTTAAAAATGTAGCAACAGTTACCCACGCCTGTATTGTGCGAGGAATACGCGCATATTACATTGGCGATTTTTGCAATTAAGAAAATAATCGCAAGTTCATGATGAATATTTGCCCAAATATTCGCTAAATATTGCAAATTCGAATACTGCCCCTGTCGCTCATCACTAATATGCGCCCCAAAATTGTGCCACTGAAAATTATAAATCATCCTGCAAAAAACATGTCCTCAAAGTTATGGTTTGAAGAATGTGACAATGAAAAAAAAAAAAGAAATCATCCTTAAAAATGAAATAGGATGACAATAAGCGGAAAGAATCGGAAACTGAGTTTGTTTATTACAGATCAGCTCGGGACTGTACAGAATTAGAGAGGGGTAAAGTAGGGAAGAGTAAGACCTATTATTTTCTGGCCTGTTAAATTTAATGTAAGGAGTCACAAGACCCAGCAGCCCATTCCCAACATAACTGCAATTCTGTCCCCGGAAGAAACAATTTGCCTTAGGTACTTCACACCTAGCCTGGCCGAGCAATAGGATAATTAAGGACATAATTAAAGTGCCTCTGCAAGAGCAAATCTGGCCTTTTGACCCGGGAACCGAGTGGCCGGATCCTTGACCAATTTGGTCAGACACTTGTGAGGCCAAATTAGACTGATCCAGCTGTTCAAGCCAAGACCTAATTAGTGGTGCCACTTATAGTACTGGGGTCCTTTATGGCCTCTGGGCCCCCATCTAGCATCAGGGCACCGTATATAAATAATATAATTCAGTAATCATGGATATTGCACCACTTCTGGTTCACATTCGACAGATCAGGATCATTCAGAGGATTATGACTGATGATTCTTTAGTCTTAAGTGACATAACTGATTAGGATAATTGTAAAGAAAATGTATTCCCCATGGGCATATTATAGTCATTCCTTGCCCACCGGTTTAGTCACTCTTCATCAATGCAGTTCAATTGTCTAAAATCAGGGTGGACTGGCAATAGACCCGACAGGGAATTTTCCCGGTGGGCCAAAGTTCTTAGGGCCACCGAACCACTGCCACTGGCCGAACTTTAGAGGTCATTATTAGAGGAAGTCCAGGCAGCATGCTGAAGGTAGGGCTGGCTTAGTGTTGTGGCCCACATCTCACCTCCTAAGCTCCCTTATCCATATTAGAGACGATTGGAAGAGGAGGACAGAACATGGCAGTTATTGATGGCCACCACAGAGCGACAGCTTCTGAGGAGGTATTTTGTGCTTCAATGTGGTATTTTGTTCTGTGGGATGGTAATCTGGGCTGCACTATGGTATTACCAGGGGCTGATTGGGTACTTAAAGTGGCCCTGGGAAAAAAAACTTAAAGTGGCCCCATGTTGTGGAGGGGTTCAAATTGACAGAGGCCAGAAGTACTATAGCACAAAATACTGTCACAGTGCAGCACAATATATTGCCGTAAAAGATGTCCCTTTGTGGTGGTCAATCATCAGTAGCTGACATTTTCTGTTTTCTTCCTCCTCCAGTTGTCTCTGATTAAGATATGAGCAGGGGGCTTAGGAGATGAGATGTGGGTCACAGCAGTTGAATTCAGGAGGACATGTGAGGCCACTGGCCACCTACATGAGTACCTGGTTCTTACACCATTAATTACCGCTGATAGCTCTTTGTGTACCTGGCCAGCGGCAGAGAAGAAGGCTTGGGCAGTTCCCTGGGCATCGGCCCACCAAGAAATTTCCCTGTACAGTCTCTGGCCAATCTGCCTCTAGGTATTACTGACCCTGCCGACTTGTATTGGCCCCATCTACTTGTGTTGCCCCGCCTTTTATTAATTTTTGACCCATCTACAACAATTCTCTTGCTATGGGTTACCATTGATCCTGTTGCAATGGCAATGCCACCTAAGTTGAACTGTTATGTGACTGCTGCCCAGAACACGTCAGCACTTGAGTGTGCCATGTAATCAGTGGAATGTTTGATTTGCCATGCAATATGTCAAGTACTGTGCCTTTAAGCTGCCGTGAGATGCCGGCAAGATAACCCAGATATTATGTGCACCAATGTGAATGAGAGACATGTGAGTAGTGGACACTTTAGAGGGTGTATTTGTGACTCAACAGCTAGCTTATGGTGGCGTACCAACACTTTGGAGTTCCTATACCTTAGGCAGGATGTTAATGGGCATTGCAATTGAAATGTATAGTTTGGGTGGTGAACTGCACTGTGTGGTCTGTGTCATGCACTGTATATGGAAGCCACATTGGTGGCAATGGAGAGGACTAACTACCTGTAACACAGTAAAAGGTTCAGAGTCACTTTCCCCAGGGACAATACATAGCAGTGCAGGCAGACCTTATGGTAAGAGCGAGCTTGGAAGCCATGCAGATTCCTGCGTGTAGCTAGCTGGCAGTAGAGGTTAGTGGCACTAGCCATAAACATGCACCACCTCACCAGGGAAAAAATGCAGCTGAATACTATAAAGAGGTTGAAGCTAGAGCTAGAGGTAGTCTGAAGCCGTCTATAACCTGCATCCTGATAGCAGCCTGGGCCTGCATACAAGTGGGGGCCTATCACCATGAAAAACCAGCCACTGTTGGTAACACCATGCAGTGGCCCCTGTATCTTATACTGCCCTGATTAAAAAACTTTGTGGTAAGAGAGAAGAGATAAAGCAAGTCTTGTTCTGTACATATTGTGTGGAACCACACCATGTGAAGTCAAAGCCACAATGTAATAGCTAACATCTTTATTGCTGCCAACCAGAGAGGGCACTTGCCATTGTCGGTGCCATGCAGTAGGAGTTGGATGCAACAAGAACCAAGAGAATGAGCATGTTATCACTTTAAAAGACCATATTCACATTACTAAGCCTGTGCCCTCATTAAGAGACTGTAACCATACGCTTGTTTAATATTACTTTAGTAAGAACTTAGTAACTGCAAAACCTGTGGCCTCTAGTCTAAACAGTAAAGGCCGTTGCTCCTGATAAATCAGTGTCTGCCTGTTTCCTAATGCCATCCTAAAATGTGCCCAAAAGATCCTTTGTGTAAGGTCTGACACTGATGTTTTGGAGCAGTGGCCTCCAACCAGTGGCTCTGTAACTGTTCCAAGACTACTACTTCCACCATACAGCTATCAAAAAGCCTAGGGTTTTAGGCAGAGCTGCAACATATACAATCCCTATTGTCACGTAAATAGATTACCTGTTAAATTTTATTATACTGTAAGACAATAAAGTCATTTTTTTACTTAAAAGCCATGAAAGATGTTGTGTTTTATCTTTAATTAACAATTCCACAGAAGATGTCTACAAACACAGATCACATAGTAATCATAGATGTACAACATGCTAACAGTCAGCAATATTTGTGTTACACAGGAACAGTAGTATTGTTTATATAGAATACGGTATAGAATATATAAAACATTTATCTTATAGAAATGGATAGACAGATAGACAAGAGATAGATATAAGATAGATATGAGATAGATAGATAGATTTTATTTATTTTATGCACTTATATAGCGCTGACATATTACGCAGCGTTTTATATACATTAGCATCACGCTGTCCCAATTGGGACTCACAATCTAAGTTCCCCATCAGTATGTCTTTAGAGTGTGGGAGGAAACCGGAGAACCCGGAAGAAACCCACAGATAGATAGATAGGATAATTGATAGATACATGGGCGTAGCTATAGGGGGTGCAGAGATAGCAGTCGCTACCGGGCCCAGGAGCCTGAGGGCCCAAAGACCGTTGTGCCGCATAAGAAGACACACAAAGCACTGAGGGAAGGGGGGCCCAAGCTGAACTCTTGCACCAGGGCCCATGAGCCGTTAGCTACGCCCTTGGATAGATAGATAGATAGATAGATAGATAGATAGATAGATAGATAGATAGATAGATAGATAGATAGATAATAGATGATTGATAGATAGATAGATAGATAGATAGATAGATAATAGATGGATGGATAGATAGATAGATAGATAATAGATGATTGATAGATAGATAGATAGATAGATAGAACAAAAGAGAATAAACGAGCACCTCAAAAATATACATAAAAAAGAGAAACAGGTGCACGCTACCTTGGTCGCAGCAGAACGTGTAGAACTACAAGTAGCAGCACACTGCTTAATGTACAAAGACACAGGTGAACGGTGAATACATCAAAGTGTACACTGCATTACTGCTTTACTGTAATTACTATATAAAAATTATAAGCTCTTCCCGTGTATTTTTGATCAAGCATATGTCGGGCCCATCTAACAGAGACAAGCTGTTAGATATCTGATAGATAGATAGATAGATAGATAGATAGATAGATATGACATACAGATGGACAGACAGACGGAAAGATAGAGAGATAGATGGAACATTCAGGTCTCTATCCTCTATTTCTGGCATAGACTTAAAGGGTCTTTTGTTCTGTATATGAGAAGCTTCATACAATAATGTTCATCATTGATAGCATGTGAAGACTGCTCTGAGGACACTGCTGAAGACGCCACTTGTGAGGGGAACTGTAGACGTCCTCATTCATTTATGACATTAATATAACATTTTATATACTAAACTGGACTTTGTCTCCTTATCAATAGACTTCCTGAGCAGTGAGGAGAGCCCTCCGGGAGACAGAAGGGCGCTCTATTGATGCCAGCCTGGAGCCGCTTCAGGGAAAGTATGGAGTTACGCTTTAATATTCAAGGCAAATAATCCCAAACCATTTCATGCTCACTGTACACGTATGAAATTCATTTTATATGCCAGAATTAAGATGTCCTAAACTCACAGTTGTTCTTCTACATATGTCACAACCAAGACCCAAGCAGCAGCCTAATTAACTCTGGTAACGCATTGCAGGCATATTTGTATGCAGATCCCATTACTCGGGATCAGACCATGTCTGTAAGGATGTCTGCCTTTACATTATTTCATTTCTCTGACCAAATAACAGCGCCATATGATGCCACCACCCATATGCACAGCTATATTAGTATGCTGTACACATACTTGCCAACACTCCCGCAAAAAAGGGAGACCTCCTGGACTAGCAAATCTCCCGGGATGAGCATGGAGGGCTTCCTACTCCCCGACAGCACATGCCCCTGAATTACTGACGTATGAAAGAGGCCTTTAAGGGGTGGTGCAAAAATAAGGGAGGCCCCCCCCCCCTTCCCCACATACACTTGGCCACGACTTACCTACTTCACAGCGCTGGCTCCCCGCACCTTCTTCTCCCGGCCTGTGATGCTCCGCTGTCCTCCCTTGCTGTAACCATCGGGTTTGACGCCGCCTGCAGCCAATCATTGACCATGGCGGTTACCGGCTCCATTTGTCATGACTAGAGATGAGCGAATTTATTCAACATTCGATTTGGCCGCTTCAACGAATTCTACCAAAAAATTTGCTTAGTGACCAATTACTTGGCCACAAAGCGCATTTTCTTTGTAAGTCATGGCCGCTTCCCATCATTGTACCCCTCATATTCAGCTTTCGTACGTGATCGCATCCTCTGAGAGTAAAAAGTGTAAAAGTAACAGAAAAAAAAGAATTAAATCATACTTACCGCCTCCATTTGCTCACAACAGGCTGGTCTGCCCCATCTTGCTTGAAGATCTGGCATGGGCCAAGATGACATTGTCATGCCGGCCGGCGTGGTGACATCATACGTCACCGAGCACGGGATTTCGGACGAGATCTTCAATCAAAATGCTGGCGGCCGGCCCATCAGGAGCAAATGGAGGCGGTAAGTATGATTTGTTTTTGTTTTTTACACCATTTCAAGTTAAATCGATTCGTTACCACGAAGCACGAGGAAATTCGGCTTTGCTGCGAATCAAATTTATCCTGAAATTCGGATCGAATTCCACTTCGTTGGATTCGATTTGGTCAACTCTAGTCATGACGTAAGGGTAGCTACTCAACACATCAAACCGGATTTTTACATCGAGGTAGCCCAACGGAGTATCGCAGGTCTGGAGGGGAAGGAGCGGGGAGCCAGCATCGGAATTTTGCACAACTTATCTCTCAACCATTTGCACAAATATTGAAAATATGCAAATTTGCTTCCTGTTTTATATCAAATGCATTAAACCAGTGAAAAAACGGGTTGCAAAAACCTACACTGTTATATCCAATCTTTACATTTTTAAAGTGGAAAGGGAATCTGACACATCCAGATGGAGATAGATGACACCACATGCAGGGGAGGTAAAACTGGGGCATGTTCATCGTCTTAATTAATCTCCCATGTCATCCTCTACTTCATATCAATGATCTGAACGCAGGAATCTGTCTCCCCGTCCATTGCTCTGTCAAGCACAGAATGGAGGGGGATGGATATGAAGATGACTGTGCGCTCATAACCTATCCGTGATGAATCATTACCACTTGAAACATGCAGCAAATCTTTCATTGGTTGTAATTTAAGGAAGAGACAGCTGGATGCAATCATTATAAATAGTTTTCAGCCCCCATAACCTACAGGGCTGGAGACAGAAATACTTGCTCTCATCCATTTACATGGCTTGCTGCAGCAACGTCCTCCTTGGTGTAGCCTTGGAATTACTCCTTCGCCAGTTTTTCTTGGCATGCCTCCATTTTTGCACTTACAAAATAGGGCAACCATCGCATCCAACGATGTCAAAAAATGGTTGCTTACTTTGGAAAGTTCAACTAGAGGGAATTTTTTTTTTTTATATATATATATATATCTTTTTGGTTGAAGAAGCATAAAATCCAGAACATGTCCATAAAATGAAGCCTTCTTTTTTTTGGGGGGTTGGGGGAGTAATTTGTGTTTTATTGGAATTGGCCTTAACAGACATTTTTTATGCATGTAGTAGACATTTAAGCCATTAAAACCGGTTTATAATAAATCAATGGTGGCAGCTCAAGCCAACAAAACACAGCCTAATAAATATAAAAGAGACCTTTCTATCCACTGTGCCTGCGAGGGCATGTCAGAGGATGTCAGTGAGCTCCACATTCCGCTCATTGGATCTCTGGGTTCTTTACAGAAAATGTTCCTCCCCCCCCACCTCCCCTTTCCTCGCTTGTTAAAAGCCTTTTGAAAAAGATCTTTTATATGGCTATTAAATGACTGACGAGAGAATAATAATTGTGGACGTTTATTGCTGTGCCAGACCCACAGTGACATTCAGTACATAGACTTTGCAAATTTAATGTGAACCCGGAGCCGAGCTTTAGAATCTGTGGCTCTTCCACTGCTGCAGTTATGAACATGCAAATGGTCTCCAAAGTCCATTGTCCAGACCATTATTCAGGTTCTTTGTGTAAAGCTGTCCCAAAAACCAAGTGAAAGGATCGTTTTCTGATTTGGACAGGAATGGATGGTCCAAACCGGTCAGATGTTGAGGTTGAATAAATTCTATTGGGGGATAGCTGCACTTATACAAGTCAAAGTGGTCACCTTGCATGCTATCCTGGATCATTGCATAGTGTAATTAGAAAAATTAGAGCCTCCAACCCCAGTTTTCATTTTTGATCAGTGAATTTTAATGACTGCAATCTACAAAGTCTGGAATTCAAATCTTTGTCTGGATGGGTCCTCAATCCAGTTGAGACAGGGGAGATGTTCCTAAAGTTGGCCAAAAACTTTGGATAGATATTGGCCAATCCCAACCCTTTCCTTTATGCTTGTGTTCTCAATGGGGACACCTTTGGCAGCAGCTTATCAACCTTAAAGAGCACCTGTCAGCAAAATAAACCCTACTAAATAAGGGATACTGACTAGTAGGGTTAATCCTGTTGATGGAAATTATACCGGTCTTGTGAAAATTGGTTGTGGAATTCCAGAAAAAAACAGACTTTAATTCTTAATGCAAATGTGGGCTTCAGTGCACCGAGGGGTGTGGCCTAGCCACTCAGTGCACCTCAGCTTCCCAGTATTGGCCACACCCCTCGATGCACTGAAGCCCTCAGCTGCATAAAGAATAAAAGTCTTTTTTCCTCTGGAAAGCCACAACCGATTTTCACAAGACAAGTATCATTTTAATAAGCAGAATCAGCCCTTTCAGGCAGTATGCCTGGTTTAATAGAGTTGATCCTGCTAAAAGATTCTCCTTAAGAACAAATGGATTAGGCATTGAAATTTAACAGGTCCCTTTCTCCTGAGATCTTCCGTTGGGCGGAGATGGCATACCTCCATACACATGGGGCTTTGCCTAAATTGGTGGACTCAGCCGACTTTACCATTTTGTATGGGGACACCATAAGGTGATCCAACTTGCTCATTGTGTACTCTGTTAAGTACTTTAATGAGTATGAGAGGCACCAGTAGGCATTAGAAATATGTGGTGCTGGACTAGCTGCCAGGTAACAACATGTACCGCAATCTTGTAACTTGTTCTCCTGTATCTGGAAAATAGTTTATCTCTTGATATGCATTTAGTGATCAGTCTGCCTTCATGACATATAATGTTTGAAAGTCTCAGCACTAAAGTATGGAAAAATGTTGAGATTGCAAGTATTACACAAGGTAGTAGTACTTTTACTACATTGCTCAGCTGTTTTGCAGCGATTACAATGATAATGCCTAGATATGTAACACATCACAATGTTACCATTGTTAACACTCAAAGGAAAAGTGTGAATCCACCAGAGTATATTGAATGATATTAATGTCTTGATTCATTGAAATTTCACAATCGACAAGGTAACAAGCTCAGACTATGAGCAATATGACTACAAACATTGCGTAAGAATCCATTTAAATGAATTAAACATTTTTCACTCCTCTCGTCAGTCAGCCATGTAGAAGGCAGTAGGAACATCCCAGTCTCCGAGCAGACGATCAAATCAGATTTAACAAAAAGCAGATCCCACTTAAAACAAAAAGAAGAAAAGCTGTGGGGGTCCTTTAATTACACAGTTAATAAATTAGAAGGGCAAATCTAGTGGATTATGAGCCAGGCAACCATCTCTTGGTGAGTCTACTGCAGGTCAAAGGCCTTCAGAAGAGTGCTTAATAAGAGATGCCTTCAGTTAAGCAATGCCTAATACACAACAGATTCCAAACCTGGACATGAACAACATCATACTTATGATATTATCACTTTTAATTAAAAATAATTAATGCTAGACCATGTGGTGCCTCCATGAGGCTATATTCTTCCCTAGAAACAGTGCATCAACATTAATATCTGAGAGATTTCTTTTCCATTGGAATGTATGGTTAGGTAGTATTCACCATTATTACTTTGGGTAATTTGGGTGGGTTACTTTGTCCCACCTTATATGTGGGCCCTATATTTAGCCCTCAGAAACTATTGGTGGATGTGAATTCTATGGAGCTGGACATATTCATACAAATTCCAGACTCCAACTCGCACCACCAGCCTGATCTGTTTATTTTGGTGAGAACCAATTTTAACATATAGCATTAATAAAACGTAATTTTTAAACATACTTTATTCAGGCAGTTAATTACTATGAAGGTGGAATAACACAAGTAGGCAGGGATAACATGAGTATAATTGGCAGAAGAACCATGGTTCAGCACAAGATTCTGCCCCTGGAGAACCAAACACCACAGGAGGGCACCTATGGCTGCTGGTCAAGTGCATAAGTACCTGGTGCTCCTAGCCTTAATTAATTTTGAGGGTATCAGATCGTTATGTACCCAACTGGTGGTCATGAGGAAGGCTTGGGTGCCCCCCTCGGCATCAGCCCATCGGGAAATTTCCCTGTCGGGTCTATGACTAGGCCGCCCCTGACTGGACTAAAGTTATTGTTTGTCAGGTAATAGTGCTCTATGACTGACCACTGTTGCCAGTAAATGGTCAGCCTTGCTGAAGATTTGGTCGCTCCACTGGAGTCAGGTGTACATTATTTTCAGTAGACTGTAGAAGAACAGACGCATAGAATACATGATGTTCCAGCGTATGATAGTATATTATGAATCATGATAATACTGATCGGCATCATTATTAGTCATGTATGCTCTACTTATTACTGACAAGGCCTGTTTTTTAGGGAATATGTTTGGTAAAGCAACACATGCTTAAATTAGTGCCTTAATAATGACATGGCTTCCAAGTTCTGACTAGGCCGTAATTACTGATATGTTGTAAAGGCTTTTAATGAAGTACTAGGCCTCATGTTTACTGTGTCTGGAATGAGTTGTGTCAGCAATATGGCAACTGAACAGTTTTCATCTTTCACAAGGAACTGCTTGAAGGCAAATCCCAGATGGGAATGGTAATTTTTTTAAAATAATTATATACTTGAAAAAAAATCAAGCACCAATATGTCATTGGTTATGTTTGCCTTTATCACATGTAATTATGAACATAGAGATTCCAACACATGATGTGACATACGCTGGCACCGTCTGGGCTTTGATTTGTGCATAGATGAGCAATTGTTAAATCTAGGGATGAGAGGAGACATGTTTACCGAATACCTGAGTGTGCTACACCTGAAAATCCATGCGACCCCCCCGCCTCCCCTCCATGAATGATTCTTATGAAATGACTTTTGAAAGAAATAAAAATAGCTTTAGAAAAGAAGTTTTAAAGGGGTTGTCGCACTTCAGCTAATGCCATTTATCATGTAGAGAAAGTTAATACAAGGCACTTACTAATGCATTGTGATTATTCATATTGCTTTCTTTTCTGGCTTGATTCATTTTTCCATCACTATATACACTTCTCATTTCCAGGGGTTATGGCAGATACGATGGGCTGTGGAGCATATCTGCCTATGTGCACTCCCATAGTCCCAGCCACCAGAGAGGCCAGTGCCTTTTCCTATATTGTGCAAGCACGACCACTGCAGCAGGTGTATAATATGATGGAAAGAAGACAATATGGGCACTTACAATACATTAGTAAGCGGCTTGTATTAACTTTGTCTACATTATAAATGCCATTTGTTGAAGTGAAACAACTCCTTCAATGAACTTTAATGGGTTGTCCAGCCTTGTAAACGTTGTTTACCGATCTGCCACCACTCCTGTTTTCGATGCTTCCTGGTCTTCCGCTGGTCTGTGAACTTCCGACTCCGGCACTGACTTTCCAACACGGACATGTGGCTGCCACAGCCAATCCCTAGTCGCAATGGTAACCTTTCAACACAACTGAGACCACTGCTGTGGCCAGTAGCTGACTACTGCAACAACATGTTGGTGTCAGGGCATCATTACTGGAGCAGAAAGTACAGAGATTGGTGGGGGACCAGAAAGCATCAGAAAGGAAGAGGAGAACGGTTAGATAAGTATAACTTCTTTTATCATTTTCCAATATTCAAAGTTGTTTAAAAATATGTTTGAAAAACCCCTTTACAGAGGATTGGAACAGAAAAAACTTAGCTCTTGCAAATATATGAATGTGAATCATATGAAGCACTCATTACTGCACGGCAAACCTCCATGATGGTGAGGCATCAATATTAATATATTAAACAGTGTTTTGGGCTCCCTTCCTCCAAAAAGGTATATTTTTATATGATCAATCTTCAACACAGAGACGCAGCTAGAGAGATGCTGGTGGAGCATGTGCCCCGGGGCTTGGTGCAAGGGTAGGTGCCACCAAGTAATTCTGCCTTGGCGAGGATCTTCAGAAACAGTCTTAGGACACCACACTGAGTATTTGTCCTAAGTCATGGAAAGACTAGCTTAAGCCAATTAGTGTTGATGGGTTCCAAATTCACAATTGTATAACACACATTTTATCTACTGAAGTTGACGTCTTAACTTTCATCATTAAAAATTTGGATTCACTTAAAAAAAAGTCAACAACTAATCATGTTAGTGGAAAAACTTGTTTTAAAGCAAATCTTTTAGATCAGTAGCTGAGGAAAAATGGCTGTCCAAGGAGAGACTGGCCTACTAGAAGATCCTCTGAAGGGTCCAAGCCCCAACATAATAATGGGCACCAAAGGTCCTGCAGAAGACTACTAAATTTGGAGGTGACTCTAAAGCCAATCACTTGCCTGTAGGGTCTGTTTCTTGTGGGTGATTCTCAAATAATTTATCATATGTCCTGTGTGTGTAATGATAAAAACAAAGATTCCAAATGCAATTAAAAGTGGACATGCAGACATTATTTATGGATGGAGGGTAGACCATCCTCTGGTGGTCCAAGTAATCCACTATGTCTTCTCCCAAGCCCAAGGGCATGATTATTTAGTCATTATACAAGGTGGCCAACGATACTGTGACAAGATGAACGAGCAAGTTTTTTTTTTTTTATTACCCACAAAAGATGCTGAAAGTGGTCCCCGTTCACGTCTATGAATCTTTGGGCAGGTCGGATTATGTTGGCTGATACTGCTTGCAGCTCTTCAAGAGCCTGTCCTGAAAGACAAAAAAATGGAAGTGGTCCTTAGCATTTGGACTATAATTTTCCCCCCATTTTTGTAGTTATTTCCTGTGCTCTAACTCAGCACATGTATGTCATGTAGCACTGTTGCTTATTGGATATCAGGGGTTATTTAATGTGTAGGGTGTTACGTGACTGTTGCCATGTTTAAGTTAGACCATAGATACATTACACAGGATTGATACATGGGCTATTCCATTCTACTGTATATAGGGGTCAACCACCAGATGTAAAAAAAAAAAAAACTATGTATGCAGAATTTTAAATATATATATATTAGAAAATGTTATGTTTTCCTATAATCTAAACAAATAGATTTAAAAAATAAAAACTGAAATACCCCTTGGAAAGTGGATCTTTATCAGCATTGTCCCAAAGGAGTCATGTAATGTTTAGTTTATATCAAAAACATTTTAATAATACAATACCGCAAATGCAAGAAAACCGTATCTGATAACTCCTTTGTGACTTTCCTGTCTGAATAATCATTCGTCACCGGTCCCTTCAAAGTCTTCTGTGCAAGATCTGCAACTGAAGTCCAGTATAATTATCTCTGACAAGCACTGACAAGTGTTGCGCTTTCTTGCAGAACACCAGGTGAGTGCTTCAGATTTTACTGCATTTTCTGTATGGCACAAGCAATCCTGCCTATGAAGCACTTTTTTGACACTCCATGGATGTGGTGGTAGAAGTTTATGCCTGTATTTTGTTTTCAGCTAACCATCTGAGGGCATTTCACTTGGAGATACCTATGTTTTTGGTATGAGATGTGAACATCCTGTTTTTACAGATGTTCTTGCTTTTATATCTAGGCACATCCCGCAGTGACCTTGTAGCGTTGGGGAACAGGAAGCTACACCTCATCACCTGTGAAACACTGATAGTATTTCTCTCCTCGAGAAAGAAAAAGTCTAGTGTCATATGATTGTCTATATGTCACGAATAAAGGCCCTTTTGCAAGGGCCGACCAAACCGGCTATTACGGTTCATTTCCGGTAACTGCCTGCTCGTTGGAGGAGGTGAAAGCGGCATTTACGTGCACTTTGCTGTATGATAACCGGCAGGGGTGGACTGGGAACTTAAAGTGACCCTGGAAAAAATACTCAAAGGCATTTTTTTCCCTTGGCATTTTTTTTAAATCACATCATGCTTTGAGTATGTAATTTTTTGACAGATGTTTTCCCATGGATTTCTCTATAGGGATAACTAAAAAAGGCCACCAAAAAAAATACTTGCAAAAAACAAATATATTTTACAAGCCAAAAAAAAGACCATCACCCTAAATCCCTTTTTTATTTTCACACAGCCCTACAGTTTAGGTGTTCTTCCGACAAGGAGACTAGAGATGAGCGAATTTCTCAAATTCGGCAGTCCGCCAAATTTTCCAAAAAGATTCGGTTCGATATATTCGATTTTTTTGTTCGATTTATTTGCGGCGAATCTCATTAAAAAACAGCTATTTCCTGGCTGCAGAGAGCCTGTATAGTGGTGTAGAACACTGTGCCTACACGCATAGGGAGTCTGCTGTGGTAGTGAAACAATACTGTGAGTCAGTATGACATGCATATGACATGTGTAGCTCTTAGAATCACTGCACACTTCACCTATTTGGGTAGTTATGGGGCCAAAACTGACCAAATAACTTGTGTGAACTCAGCCTTAAAGATCCATGTTAGCGCCAGGTATAAAGAACCATGCAGAGGCCCAAGATCCTACTATAGCATGAAAGAGAGCACTCCTTTTACACCGTCGTCAGCTGATTCCATATAGATGTCTACAGAACCTGTTCTATTAAACGCTTATACAAGTAGAGCCCCCCTGACAGAGTGGAGATGGTGTCAGCAGTAAATTAGTGTTGACGTCACTGATTATTAACCAAAAACAGAAAAAGAAACAGAACAAATGACTAGGCCAAAAACCTAGGGAGAAAAGGGTCACCTCCAGTGATCCCTAAAAGCTTTCCCTAAACTGCTGTGCCCATGTGCATACCCTAATGGTTGATTAGCACATGCCCTCGTGCCTAAATCTGTACACCCTGGGCAAACCCTAAGCTGTAGGGAAAGAGGGAAGAGGCAACCTGCTTCTTCAAGCCCAGAGGAAGCAAGCGTCTCCCTAGAGGCCTAGATAAAAGACTCACTAAGAAATAACAGAGAGAACTTATCTAGAGCAGAGCTAGAGCAGACGATCCACCACACATCCAGAGCTCACAGGAAAGAACTATAACCCGCACAGGCCACTGGGAGAAGGAGGGATAAATAGCCTCACTAACAATCAAACCCAGTACACCTGAGGGAAGGTGGATCAAGCTCAAACCAAAACCAAAACAAACAGCGAAGTCAGACATGTGCAGCCAGTCTGACAGACCTCTGCACATTCACAGGGCAGGGTGTGACAGGCAGCAGTAGCATGAGGAGACCACAGAGTGGAACAAAGACAGAGTGTGGAGGTGGCAGCTGCATGAGACCATAGAGTGGCACAATGACAGAGTGTGGAGGTGGCAGCATCAGCATAAGGAGGCCACAGACTGGCAAGGTGACATAGTGTGGAGGTGGCAGCAGCATGAGGAGGCCACAGACTGACAAGGTGACATAGTGTGGAGGTGGCAGCAGCATGAGGAGAAAACAGAGGGGCACAATGAGTGTGGAGGTGGCAATAGAATGAGGAGACCTGAGTGGTGAGGTGGCAGCAGCATCAGAAGACCACGGAGTGACCCGGTGATAATGGAGGGGAGGTTGGTGGCGATAACGGGACCCGCTGACGATGGAGGGTGTAAGAAGGAGCACTTGGCATCAAATGTGTGGCATCAGGCGGGTGGCAGCATCAGAATAGTAGCTAAGGCAGGTAGCCAGAAGAATCTGCTCTCTGTTTTCAAGGTTTGGGTGAGTCAGCATAGATGATCTTATCTGATACATCAGGCATTGGTGGGTGGAAATCCTGGCTGATCCACATCTGATTCATCTTGACAAAAATCAATCTCTCCACATTTTGGGTGGACAGGGGGTAACAATGGCCACCGCTGCACTAAACACCCACTCTGATGCCCCCCTACTGGCCGGGCAGGACAGCTTTTCCAGTGCAAACTCGGCCAGCTGCAGCCACAAATTCAGTTTGGCTGCCCAGTAGTCCAGCGGATCTTCAATGTTGGGTGGCAGGGTGCTGTCCAAGTATTCCACCACCTGGTGGTTCAGGTTCTGCTCCAGGTCTAGCTGCTGCTGCTGGTGAGTAGTTTCTTCACTAGGTGGGTTAAGAAAGCTGCTCATCATTGACTCTAGACTCAAGCTGCAGCTGATGGAGCCAGTACTGTTCCTACACCCCCCCCCCCTTCACTCTGCAATAGCAGCCATAGCAGTGGAACCAGAGCACAGAGGGCCCCCCCATCCGCGGTCAGACCTGCGAGAGGATGGACAATGGTGCAGATAGGCAGCGGCCAACTAACTACATAGGATGTCTGTATAGTAGTTCAGTTTGTCCTCCCTCTCAGCGGGTGTAAAAAAGGCCCCCATTTTGGACTAGTAGTGATGGTCCAAAAAGGGGACAGCCAGAAGTCATCCCTCTGCCGAATGGTGACAATTCGGCTGACACTACCCAAGCAAGTGAGCATGCAGTGGGCCATTTGACCAAGTGACTCAGAGGGACACCCTGCCTCCATCTCCACTGCATACTGCCACGGTGTGCCTGGGTCATCTGCCTCGTCTTCCTCATCTCCCTCTTGCTCCTCCGGCTGCTCCTGCTCCCCCTCTCCTGTCACCTGTGTGGATAAACCACCCATTTTGCCACACATTGCTTGTGCTCCAATGTCCTCCACCTCCTCAAGCCCCCCCCAGGGCTCATGTGGCCGTGAGATGTAGGCGCCACGTCTCCAGTCCCCTGATCAGCCAGATTTACCAGCATCTGTTCGAGGATATGAAGCAGTAAAATGACGCTGTTCATCAGGTAGTCCTGGCGACTGACAAATAACATGGCATCCTTAAAGGGCCTGAGCAAATGGCAGGTGTCACGCATGAGCTGCCACTGGCTGACATCGAAGTTACACAGGAGGGTACTCCTGTCCGCTTGGATCATCAAGAAATCGTTTATGGCAGGAATAGCCAACCTTACAGACACAGTGAGCCAAAAAAAAAATAAGGATGATTACCAGGAGCCACAAGCTATACATTTACACAGTCACCGTATTTTTCGCCCTACAAGAGGCAACTAGGTTGTAACAAAGAAAAATAAGAGAAAAAAATGATTTTTCATCTGATCTGAGGTGTGATAAAAAAAAAACTTATTTTTCATTAGCAGAGAAAAAAAAAGAAAAAATATATTTTTCACCAGACCTCAGATCAGACTCCTAAATTGAATCCCCAATTCTCATCTGACCTAAAATAAGATCCCCAAACCTCATCAGACCTCCAAATCAGACCCCCAATGCTCGTATCAGACAACACAAATCAGACTCCCAGTGTCAGACCCTCAGTGCTCAGATCCCCCCCATGCTCAGATCAGACCCCCATTGCTCAGATCAGGACTCCCCATGCTCAGATCAGACCTCCATTGCCCAGATCAGGACCCCTCCCCCATGCTCAGATCAGAACCTCCCGTGCTTAGATCAGACCCCCATGCTCAGTTCTATAATTTAAAAAAAAATCTCTTCCCTCTCCTGATCAGGCACTGGTCTCCTGTTCGGACAGCTGCTACTTTGCAGGTCTGACACGCTCTCCACTATGACCTGATGAGCAAAGCATCAGGTCATAGTGCATGTCTTCATGTACTACGTTCTCACACTGTGTGCATCAGGACGTAGTGGAGAGTGAGCTAGAGCTGCAAAGTAGCAACGGTGCCCGATCAGGAAAAAATATCTGAGCACGGGGTGGAGAGTGAGCCAGCCTGACTGCTTCCCAGCTCCACAGCAAGAGCCGCACTTGAAGAAGCAAAGAGCCACAGGTTGGCCACCCCTGGTTTATGGCCTTTCTCTGTTCGTATGGTCGGTCCAACATATGATGAGTGGTATTCAAACAGGTGGAAATGTCGCATATCAGCCAACGTTGGGGGATACTGTTCTGCCGCTGCAGCTCAAGGAGGGTGTGCTTGGTGGTGTACGAGTGGCTGGAGTGCATGCAAAGTTTCCTGGCCATTTTTAGGATGTCTTGTAGATGGGTGGAAGACTTCAGGAATCACTTGACAACCAGATTGAACACGTGCATCATGCAGGGCACATGGCTTAGCCTATCATGTCGCAGCACCGACACCATGTTGTTCCCATTGTCGGTCACCATAGTTCCGATTTTGAGTTGTCGCTGAAAAAGCCAGGATTCGATTTCTTCACGAAGGAACGGAGCAGTTCCTCCCCTGTGTGACTCCTTTCGCACAGGCAAACGAGGTGTAGAATAGCGTGACACCGCCGTGCCCTGCGCATGTGGTATGCTGGAGGAGCACCGTGAATTGTTCCTGCAGTGGAGGCTGAGGACACGGTGGAGGATGAGGAGGCAGAGACGGACATTGTCGCAGGACCAACAGCGTGAGAACGTGGTGGCGGGAGCGGCGTCACCTGGCCAAGTTGCTGGTTTGGCTGGGCAGGAACCACATTTACCCAATGGGCCGTAAAGAACATGTATTGTCCCTGACCATAGTTATAGCTCCACACGTCGGCGCGGTCGTGCACTTTGCAGACACCGACAGGCTCAAGGACTGGCCCACTTTTTGTTCTACATAGTTGTGCAAGGCTGGTACTGCCTTTTTGGCAAAGAAATTACGGCTTGGGACTCTCCACCTCGGCTCAGCACAAGCAATCAGGTCTCTGAAAGGTGTACAATCCACCACTTGGAAAGGAAGGGATTGCAGCACTAGCAACTTGGCCAGGAGCACGTTCAGCTTCTGAGCCGTTGGATGAGTGCATGCATACTGTTGTCTCTTGGCAATCGCTTTGGTGATCGATTCCTGCAGGAATGACTGATGAGGAGTAGGAGTGCAAGGAGCAAGAGCATTAGGACTGGTAGATAATGGGAAGGACAGACAGCTCCCTTCGGCTGAGGAGGAGGAGCCTTGGCTGCCTGAAATCCAGTTGCTGCGGCAGGCTGGACCACCACATTGGAGCCACAGTTCTCCCAGGCCACTTTATGGTGACGCTGCATATGTTGACGCAGGGCCGTGGTGCCAACTTTGGCACCCTGGCCACGCTTCACCTTCTGCCCACAAATTCGGCAAATGGCCATGTTCACCTCCTCCGGCGGCTTAACAAAAAAACTGCCACACCGCCGAGTAGGGGATTTTACCTCCAACACTCCACACTGACTGACTGCTACCTCTGCTGCCTCCGTGAAACACTGCACCACTACTTTCCGGGCAGCTAGGCTCCTGCGAAGCGGAAGGTCTACCCCGGGCACGTTTGGCTCCCTAACTTACACCCTGCTGACTCACGGCTGACTCACTGCTAAGGTCTTTCCCTGCGCTAAGTACACTGGAAAATGGCTGAATCCAAGATGGCTGAGGCTGATTATAGGGCTGAGACATTACAGGGGCTTGCTGGCTGCTGATTGGCTGCATGCATGGCATTGTGGGTGATCCCTCATTCCCAGAGTTCTTTGCTTCATGTCCTAACATGTGCAGCAGCCATTTTAGGAAAAAACGCGATCCGTTACCATAAAGTGTGAGGAAATTCGGATTCGGTGCAAATCGAATTTTTCCTTCCTTCGTCAACTTCGATTCGCTCATCTCTAAAGGATGTTCTATGGGAAAATAATATGGAAGGAGGTATCTCCCAGGGAATGTCAACCATCTCCCTAACATCACGTTTGGAAGTGGCCCATTTGAGCCAAAGTCCGACTTTTTAACTAGCCTTGGGACATGACAAGGGAAAATAGCCGAAGCAAAAGTCTGACTTTGAGCCACTTCCAAAAGGTGACACTAGTGAGACACTTCTCTTTCCCTGGGAGATACCTCTTTGCATATTATCTTTCCAGGGAGCGTAGCCACTAAATCTCCATATTCAGCTGGTCTACTTAAAGAGAGCCAGTACTCCCACCTTCCTAAGCTGAGTCTGAAGGTGCAGTTCTATGGCCCGAGAATTACGCAGATTATCGGGAACGACCATTCCTGTGAACGATCATTCCTGACAATCTGTCCATGTAAATGTGTCGCCAATCACCTGATGAACAAGTAAAATGATCTGCTGCTCAGAAACCACGATTCTGTATGAGGATCCCTCATCCTCATACCGTGAAGGAGATCGTTGCATGTAAATGCTGCGGTCTCCTTCACTGAACAAGCAGCTGACTGTCAGGAAGAAACGCTTCCTTTCCGACAATCGGCTGTGTAGTCGGCCCGTGTAAATGTAGCTCAAGACCTATCACTCAGCCACTAGACTCCTACTCCGTACTGATGAGGGACAAGCAAGCACCCTGAAACAGCTGTCTAGAGATGGATATCTGGCTTGGCTATTTTCCACTGTCTTGTGGAAAGTCTGACTTTGATTTAAAGGGAGCCACCTCCAAAAAGTGGAGCTAGCAAGCAGAGTCAGACTGGCCCATCAGAGTACCAGAGGGTCTTCTGGTGGAACCGAGCTCTGAAAATAATGGACCCCTAATAAAACAGGGCCCTTGAGGTCTTCTTGGTTTCTCTATATCTCCACTGACCTAAGACTTGGGCGTTATATAGCACATTAGGACATCAAGTCATTCTATGAGTAAAAGTTTCCTATTGAATCAATGAATAATCGCACATAGTTCTAAGGAAGACAGTGTGCTGCACAATAATTGTGGTCTCAACCTAGAAATCATCACCAAAATGATAAAAGCAACTTAGATTTTTGGTTGCAAATTGAGATCTGATTCCCATGCGGGTCATTCGGGGTAATGCGAATTTCCTATTAATATTTTAATGAGTTAGAATGCCAAATTACAGCTGATGCAGAATCTGCGTCCTGAACATCAAAAGGCCGGGGCAGCATGTTTCCTAATTAACGAGTGGAAAACAGCAAAATCAGAAAAACAGATAAACAACCTTCTAGATGGACAGAGCCCTATAATGCTGCGGAGGCGCACCGTATGTCAGCACGGCATACACAACACTGCGTGTACACGACAGCCAAAGAAGTGTCAGGAGATTACAGTAACAGTGAATCCTTGTTAATTATATTTGTTAAAGGGCCACTGAACCGGAAAAAGTTGCGAGAAGCGTCCAAAACTATTTATGGAATATTCCACATTTGCTGTACAGATAAGTGACCGCTATAGGCTGCTGATATCAGCAATTTTTCTGATCATGACTTACAGAAGACCAGTCCCCTTCCCTGACATGTCTGTTTTAGTAACTACTTGCATTCCCCATGTAATAACAATTCTGGAGCATCTGTTCTTATGGCCCTATGATGTGCTATTCCTTTATTTTCCTGATAGAAGTTATGAATGAATTACTAGCAGTTTGCAATGAAGGTCCAGATGGGCGCTACCATTTGGGGAGGGTACTCCAACTAATTCAGCAACAGCCGGAATTAATCAATCGATGTATCTTTATTGTACCAATACTAAAAACATAATAAAAATTGCAATGGTGGTCATAGAAAAATAGGACAAATTGCCCTGATGGGATACGTGTGTCGCTTAATTGAACATAACACAATACATAAGTAGCATTATAAAGTGCATAGGTAACATGGTATTCAAAGTTTGGCAGAGTAAAGTACATAGTGCAACCTAGCAGCAGCTACATCAGTCATAGTATAAACAGTTATAACATACCAGCCACGTATCCAATGCCCCAACGTACGTTTCGCCAAATGCTTCCTCAGGGGGTGAATGGTGTTGTTCAGTCTGTCGCCATTTATACACATACTCTTGCACCAATAATCTCTTGCACCTGTCCGTCCTCATAGTCCTCCCCCTGTGGTGTATCGCGATGTTTCACCGCTAGCCAGAAGTGCGCAAACGGAAGTGCGTCACCGGAAATGGACCATTGCGTTTCAGCCTGGAGCGCATGTGCCGTGCAGATCCCGGCTCCAGGAAGTAAGTAAACACCAATGCTGGCCAAATTATGTAATTGTGAGGGGTCACCAAACCCCTGCTAGCATGAAAAACACCCAGACATGATGTGTCAATCCATTCCACAGCACGGACGTCTACGTCATATTACATCATATCCGGGCATGACACTTGCGTTCCACCCTGGAACGCATCCGGCTGCCCCCATAGCAATCTCATTGTAGTAAGAGCATCTGCATCGTGCGACGTCATATCCGGGTATGACACCTGCGTTCCACCCTGGAGCGCAACCGGCCGCTGCCACAGGAGCCATGGAGGAATTTGGGACACCTGTCATCATATATCATATATTTCTATCTCTCCTGATATCAACATAGTATCCTTTTCAAATGTTTGGGGAGGGTGTCCTTGCACAGTCTGACACTGGCAGCACTGATTGTATAATATCGGACTGGGTAGGACACACCTCCAAGCTGTTAATTGCAAATTAGGACTTCTATGCGTCCAATTAGGGCATATAGCCTAATAGTCACTTATAAGCACGGCAGGACTAAGACCATAAGCCCCTTATAAGCACAGAGGGGCCAAGACCATAGGCACACATACACATTAGATTATCTTCATCCAAACCCCTGATTGCAGCTGGGCCGGGCCGCAGATGATGTTGGGGGAAAGAGGGATCAGTCTGATCCTTGTTCTGGCAGAAGATGTCTGGTAGTCCTGCGATTGAAAAATATACATGCATGCTTAACTGAACCGAGCATGGATCTGTATAGGCAAGTCAAGAGGAACAGCTATTGAAGGTGTACGGGTGCCTTAAGACCTCTAATGCATAGACCAACCTCTTCGAGCTTGGTTTGCGTTTGGTTTGAAATATGGGATCTTAACATCTATGCTCTCCCCCAAGTCCTTACATGCAGAGCCACATGTAGGGACAATCCCAAAATGCTGCTGTAAAGACTCCATCGGGTGCCATATTCTCCTCTAGAGGATATGTTTTATGAGAATAATAGCCCAATACATACAAGATCCAATAAAAGGGTCCCATGTATCTCCATGACTGCCCTATTACGGCTCCATACAAATTAAAGCCGTAATACTGCTGTGCATGAGCCTAGGGGTGTATCTATAGGGGGTCGCAACTGCTCCCGGGCCCTGGTGTCAGAGGGGGCCCAAAGATCACAGAAGAAGACACAAGTGTCATAAGGAGCCCGTGCTACATTGGGGCCATTAGAGATTTTGCATCAGGAGCTTCAATTTCCACCTCTGCATGTGCCTTAGGGTGGAAGTTTACATGGCTACCATTATTGGGGATGCAAGTGGAGAATGTTAAAGGAAAATGTAATCTACAGCTTGTTATTGGAAAGATTTTGACAGCAACCCCATTATCTCTTTCATCATTGTCAAAATTCTGCATGCATCGTGTGGGAAACCAGTGGTCCGGTATAGACTCATACAGAGGTGTCCTCCATGTGTGGGGATCCTCTTATACGTGTGGGGGCACAATGAACACATTTCACTATAGGGACAAGAGGTACTACAAGCACTAACCACTAGGACCACGTAATGCACAGATCTCATGAGAGAGGAACATCTAACATGAACAGCCTCACGTCAGCTCCGTTATCAGTGTTGACCACAGTATGACAGCCAAGCGGCGGCTTTCAGAGACCAGCTGAAGAGATATATTTATACACGAGTCTCTTATCTCACATGGCTTGCTGTTAAAGAGACACATTTAAGCTTTGCACTTGGGCAGAGCGTACATAAAGCCGCACAAATCGATCCAATATGCTGAGTTTCACATAACTGGTTGCTGAAGTAAATGTCGATTTTAGAATGAGATTTTAGAAGCCACCATACACATGATGCCTACAAATACTTGTTTGGTCCACAGCCATCTCTGCTGATCCCGTATACCAGGGGTGGGGAACCGTTTTTCCTGCCGAGGGTCATTTGGATATTTGTAGCATTGTTCGCGGGCCTTACAAAATTCTCAACTTAAAAATTTGACTGCTGTATTTGGTCAAACATATAACTGACTTAGGGGTAAGTTACAGAAATTGTGCTTCAATTTTAAAAAAATCTAGAGCGCTGTATTTTTGCACAAAATGGTGCCTGCCCTATATATATATATATTGACCACACATAGCAGTCTAATTTTTAAGTTCTTAGTTCTGTGGCAGTCAAGCTCATCCCAGGGAGGTACATAGAGAGGTTCACCCAGCTTTCACTCTCCCTGCCACTGTCCCTGCCTCTTTCTTCGCAACTGTCCCTGCCTTTGTCCCTTTGTCAGCCTCAGTTCTGCCCTCCACCTCCATCATCCTCAAATCAGCCTCCTATCAGACCCCCCAGTATACATCAGCCGCAGATCAGACTCCCATCCGAACTCCCAGCCTTAGATTAGACCCCAATCAGACCCTCCCTAGCTTTAGATCAGACCCCCAGCCTCAGAGCAGACCCCAAGCCTCAGATCAGATCCTTATCAGACCCTCTCAAGCCTTAGATCAGACCCCCAGCCTCAGATCACCCCCCCCCCAATCAGAACTCCCAGCCTCAGATCAGACCCTCATCAGACTCCCCAGCCTCAGATCAGACCCCTAGCCACAAAGCAGACCTCCCAGCCTCAGATCAGCCCCCATCAGACCCTCCAGCCTCAGATCAGACCCCGAATAGGCCTCCCAGCTTCAGATCAGACCCCCCCAGCCTCAGATCAGACCCCCTAGTCTCAGATCAGCCCCCATTAGACCCCCCCAGCCTCAGATCAGACCCCCATCAGACCCTCCCCACCCTCCATTAACCTTAGATCAGCCCCAATCAGCTCTCAGATCCAGTGGCGGACTGGGCCGGGGGGCAGGGGGGCAATTGCCTCCCGGGCCCCTCTGTTGCCTCTGTAAACGGGCCCTGTAGTGTCACAAGTGGGGGCAGCCGGCGGCAGGGCACAGGGAGATGAACGCTTCCACTGTGGAAGCGTTCATCTCCATAGTCATCTGTTTCACCGTCCTCAGGACGGTGATACAAATGGCTGTGCTGCGGCAGAGTAGGGAGAGGCGTGTCCCCTCCCTGTTCCTCTGATAGGCTGCCAGCACTAGGCCGGCAGCCTATCAGAGGCTGGTGCAGGAGGCGCAATGACGTCATCGCGCTGCCGGAGCGGTACAGTGAGGAACACAGGCCGGAAGAGGCCTGCATCGCATCGCTGGAGGTAAGTATAACTGTTTTTTGTATGTTTGTTGGTTCTTTGTTTTTTTGGGGGCTACTGGCACATAAGGTGAGGGGGGAATTCTACTGGCACATGATAAAGTGAGGGGGAATTCTACCGCACATGATAAAGTAAGGGGATTCTACTGGCACATGATAAAGTGAGGGGGATTCTACTGGCACATGATAAACTGAGGGGGTTCTACTGGCACATGATAAAGTGAGGGGGATTCTACTGGCACATGATAAAGTGAGGGGGATTCTACAGGCACATGATAAACTGAGGGGGATTCTACTGGCACATGATAAAGTGAGGGGGGATTCTACTGGCACATGATAAACTGAGGGGGGATTCTACTGGCACATGATAAAGTGAGGGGGATTCTACTGGCACATGATAAAGTGAGGGGGAGGATTCTACCGGCACATGATAAAGTGAGGGGGATTCTACTGGCACATGATAAAGTGAGGGGGATTCTACTGGCACATGATAAAGTGAGGGGGATTCTAATGGCACATGATAAACCGAGGGGGATTCTACTGGCACATGATAAAGTGAGGGGGATTCTACTGGCACATGATAAAGTGAGGGGGATTCTACTGGCACATGATAAAGTGAGGGGGATTCTACTGGCACATGATAAAGTGAGGGGGATTCTACTGGCACATGATAAAGTGAGGGGGATTCTACTGGCACATTATAAAATGAGGGGGATTCAACTGGCACATGATAAAGTGAGGGGGGATTCTACTGGCACATGATAAAGTGAGGGGGATTCTACTGGCACATGATAAAGTGAGGGGGATTCTACTGGCACATGATAAAGTTAGGGGGATTCTACTGGCACATGATAAAGTGAGGGGGATTCTACTGGTACATGATAAACTGAGGGGGATTCTACTGGCACATGATAAAGTGAGGGGGGATTCTACTGGCACATGATAAAGTGAGGGGGATTCTACTGGCACATGATAAAGTGAGGGGGGGGATTCTACTGGCACATGACAAAGTGAGGGGGGGATTCTACTGGCACATGATAAACTATGGGGGGGGGATTCTACTGGCACATGACAAAGTGAGGGGGGGGATTCTACTGGCACATGATAAACTGAGGGGGGGATTCTACTGGCACATGATAAGGTGAGGGGGGTGGATTCTACTGGCACATAAGGAGGGCTACTGGCACATATGGGGGACTACTGGCACATAAGGGGGGTCTACTGGCACATAAGGGGTCTACTGGCACATAAGAGGGGTCTACTGGCACATAAGGGGGGACTACTGGCACATAAGGGGGGACTACTGGCACATAAGGGGGGACTACTGGCACATAAGGGGGGCTACTGGCACATAAGGAGGGCTACTGGCACATAAGGGGGACAGCTACTGGCACATAAGAGGGGCGGCTACTGGCACATAAGGGGGGGACTACTGGCACATAAGGGGGGACTACTGGCACATAAGGGGGTGCTACTGGCACATAAGGGGGTGCTACTGGCACATGGGGGGGCTACTGGCACATAAGGGGGACGGCTACTGGCACATAAGGGGGGGCTATGAGCGTTGTGAGTGGCCAACATCTATCCTCTCCGCAATGCTAAGCCTCCTGTGACAGATCAGGAGAGCGGAGGTGTGGGGGCGGAGATAGCTGTCAATGCTGTCAAAGGAGGCTGTGCTCTCCTCCCGCAGCTCCCCGCCCAGCCTCTTGTGACAGCGAATCAGGAAGTAGAGGGGGGCTCAGTGGGCCTCTGGGTGTTACTTGCCCCCTGGGCCAAAAGTTGCCAGTCAGCCCCTGCTCAGATCAGACATTTAAAATAAATAAATAAAGTTACCCCTCCAACTCCGGACGGCACTGCCTCTTGGCAGATTCACTTACCCTCTCTGGTCTTCCTCTCGCCGCGTTGTACTGTGACCTGACAGCGCACAGCGTCAGGTCATAGTGCTCATCTACGTGCACTACGTCCTGATGCTGTATGTGTCAGGACACAGTGCGAGGCTGGAAGAAGGCCAGGAAAGGTGAGGACAAACAGTGCTGCTCTCACCTCCCTTGCCTCCCATAATGGAAGTGGTCATTAGCATTTTCACAATATGTTCTGGCAGGGGGCCACATGAAATGATCCCACGGGCCGGAGATTCCCCACCTCTGTTCTATACCCATGTGATGTGAGTAGGAGAGGGGAGAAAGCCACTGCAAGAAAACTCTAGTGGCTACTCATCTCCCTGAAACATCTGCCAGAGTCTGGAAGCCCCCATACACATTAGATGGACAGCTTATCCCACTGAAATTGGTCGGTTTGGCCGACATCTATCTAATATGGCCAGCGTGAACAGAGGTGCCGATCTTTGCAATTACATTTTTAGCTCAGGTTGTCACCAAATTCAAGATAGCTCATTCACGAGTTAAAGGGGTGTTGGCCCATCTCCCACCTCTGGGACCCTCAACTATCTCAAGAACAGAGCCCGAAAAGTGAATGCGAGCGGACCACGCTTGTGCAGCCTCCCTCCATTTATTTCTATGAGACCACGTAACATAGCTGAGCACTGGCTAGGCTATTTTAGTGTTAAGTGCGAATATTCGAATAGCAAATTTTTATCGCGAATATCGCAACTTCCATAATTTGCGAATATTGCAAATATAGCGGTATATATTCACTATTTCGAATATTCGAGTTTTTTTTAGCTGTTAATCCTTGTTGCTCTCTGGTTGTCTTCCCACTTCCCAGAAGCTGTTCTTACCTGTCCGGAGGATTCCTGGCTCCCTGCCCGCTCCAGTTAATGCCTGTTGCCGCTTCTGCCGACTTCCTGTGTGCATGGAGCGTCCCCGTCCCAATGGGAACGCCTCCATGCTAAAATGTACTGTCGGATGTGAGAATCACGATCTCACAAATTTGATTAAGTTGTAATCGCAATGCGATTAGATTAATATAACCTGAATTATTCGCATTGCGATATTCGTTATATTCTAGCAATACAACCATTAGGAACCCAGCTTTAAGTTGAATTCGCAATGCGAGCAATACAGGTTATATTAATCGCATTGCGAATTCAACTTAAAGCTAGGTTCCTAATGGTTGTATTGCTAGAATATAATGAATATCACGAATATAGCACTATATTCTCAATCTTCGTTATATTCTATCAACAACCATTAGGAACTCAGCTCTAAGATCAATTCGCAATGCGATTATATGTTCGCAATGGGAATTAAACTTAGAGCTGGGTTCCTAATGGTTGTTGATAGAATATAACGAAGATTGAGAATATAGTGCTATATTCGTGATATTCATTATATTCTAGCAATACAGCAATTAGGAACCCAGCTCTAAGTTTAATTCGCGATGCGAATATAAATTTGCGTAACATTCGCAATATATAGAATAATGACGAATATTCGATTTCGACAAATATATGACTAATATTTAATCGAATATTTGCGAAATATCGCGAAATCGAATATGGCACCTCCCGCTCATCACAAGGCTATTTCTGTCAGCCCCATAGAAGTGAATAAAGCGGTGGCCACGCTTGCACGGTGTGTGTCCCATTCATTTCTATGGCACTTCTGAAAATTGCCAAGAGCACCGCATAGCTATTTTTGGTGCCCCTATAGGAATGAGTGCAGGGCAGCTGCACCTATAAGACATTGGGAAAAATCCTATACCTCCAATGTATGAGACAGGCCAAACCCTTTAAAGAAAAATTAGACATTGGCTACACAACAAGTATGGTATGGCATCATGGTGTCACGGTGTCAGCCGAACCTGCCAGTTTTTAGGGTGCATCAGACTCTCCCTCTAAGGCAAATGTTGGGGGAAAGAGGGTCTAGAGACATGGTGGCACAATACAGTATCTTTTTTTTCCACGGCAGATAACCAGACATGTTATCAATGGAGTCGGCAGAAATAGTTGACGGCCATCTCATATGTATGGACAGCTTTACGCACAGATGTGATACTAAAATGAGTAGCAGCAGATAACCAATTTGGAAAAAAAAATTGCTATATCTCATGCCAAGAGGAAAGGAAGAGCATAGATTATAAGTGCCCATAAAATGTTATGGCACCTCTGTGAGCTTGGGCCAATAGTGGGGGGGCTCAGGAGGGGTCACCTTTTTGTTCATATTCGTATTCTATGAAACGTCTCAAGCAGAAACCTCCCTTCAAGATATCTTAGATGGAAAAACAGCTTTGAGGCACTTAGTGGTGAATCATATTTCTATTTTATCTTTTACACACAAGCTGAGAAGTGATTCAGCATTTTCTCAAGTGTTGCCTTAAATTAAACCACCTCGAGGCAGATTTACAGAGCGGCCATATGACATAAAGTCAGTGATAAGCAAAGGCAGAGATAAAAATGCATATTTTTCATATAAATAGATAAGCAAAAGTTTAACGGACAGTTTACCCAAGGCCAAGACCCGCAAGAGCAGACTGTGCTATTAGTAACGAGCTGATGTCTGCTGATACGGCCTGCGCTTGAAGGGGTTTAACAGCACTAGAAATGAGATAGATGGTAATCGAATAATGTGCTGCCTGAGATGACAGAACATTGTGGTTAATACAGAATATTTCTCATCATGTCATTTGGTAATAAAGATCTCAATATCATCTTCTCCAAGGGGCTGTGGACTCAAGGTCAGGCTAACACACGTAAAGCCCTCAAGGAAATGTACATTTTACTGTTTAACTAAATATAGTATGGTTTTATTTGAAGAGATAGAAAGATAGATAGAAAGATAGATAGATAGATAGATAGATAGATAGATAGATAGATAGATAGATATGAGAGAGATAGATAGATAGTCAGATAGATAAATAGATAGATAGATATGAGAGATAGATAGATAGATAGATAGATAGATAGATAGATAGATAGATAGATATGAGAGAGATAGATAGATAGTCAGATAGATAAATAGATAGATAGATATGAGAGATAGATAGATAGATAGATAGATAGATAGATAGATAGATAGATAGATAGATAGATAGATAGATAGATAGATATGAGACAGATAGATATGAGAGAGAGAGAGAGATAGATAGATAGATAGATAGATAGATAGATAGATAGATAGATAGATAGATAGTAGATAGATAGATATGAGAGAGAGAGATAGATAGATAGATAGATAGATAGATAGATATGAGATAGATAGATAGATAGTCAGATAGATAGATAGATAGATAGATATGAGAGATAGATAGATAGATAGATAGATAGATAGATAGATAGATAGATAGATAGATAGATAGATATGAGACAGATAGATATGAGAGAGAGAGAGAGAGAGAGAGAGAGGTAGATAGATAGATAGATAGATAGATAGATAGATAGATAGATAGTAGATAGATAGATATGAGAGAGAGAGATAGATAGATAGATAGATAGATAGATAGATAGATATGAGATAGATAGATAGATAGATAGATAGATATGAGAGATAGATAGATAGATAGATAGATAGATAGATAGATAGATAGATAGATAGATATGTAGCGCCCTGGAGCAGGCAGTACTTTGACATTTGGACATAAATATGCAAATTGCTGTATGACACTGCTGCAGATTCAAAGAAAAGTACATGACGTCCAGATAGACTTATTTGAAATCAAAGAATTGGCAAAAGGAGTCCCAAAAGAAAGGGCGAAGGATCACCTTCATTAGATGGGGTACGGCTTTCCAATAGCAAGCACCATTACCTTGCCGTGCCTTTTGCACTAAACTCTATTTTGGGACCTGCACTAACTATCGTGCTAAGAACCCTTGTAAGTGCTCTCGCACCTTTTCACTCACATACTGTATTTCTTATCAGCAGTAGAGAATTCCGACATGCTGTGGCGGCAGAGAACGGCCTGCACCCACATCGCTCGCTGCGGCCCATGTGGAACGATAACTTTTGTAATATGCAAAGTAGTGTAAGAATAAGTAACCTACGTGAAATGTATGTAAAGTAGAGCAGGTGAAGAAGCCGGGCGCAAGCCTCCTGACATCAGACAACTTGTAATGACCGAAGAGAATAAAACATATCAAAAAAGTCTGTTGTTCACGTTCTGTGACTTCATTCAGGATGCGGTCGTGTGGTGTAAACTTGTTTTAAGGCTCATTATCATGGGCCGATCCAGGAAGAGGAAGTGATTGTCGCGAAGGAAGCATTCCATCCCAGCAATCGCTTTCTCATTTACATGTGTCCACAGTATGGGGAGGAGCGATCACTAACGCCATCTCTACAGAATCATTGTATGCTGGCAGCAGAGGCTGTTTAGAGAGCAGGATCTGCTGCCCGGAAAATGATGATTTAGGTGACCACATAAACAAGCTACTACCGATCAGCATGAACTAGCATTTAGCTTATTCATCGGGTAATTGGTGGCACCTTTATGCCGCCAGATTATTGCTAGCAAACATCCATAGGAACGCTTTTTAGCGATAATCTGCCCTGTTCAACGTATGAAAAGGGGCCTTTAGGTGTTCAACATTACACCGCACCATACAATTGTTTGCATGTCATTATTGGGGCCTGTTTTCAATGCTCAGTATGGAAGTCTAGGCTTCGTTCACATCTCTAGGTGGACACTACGCTACAATGGGGTATGACGGGGATCCGTCGACTTTTTAGCTCGATTGTCCGAAATGTTTTTTGTACAACAAAAAGGCAACATTTCTGAGGCCTACCCCATTGTAGTATCTGCGGCCCATTGGTGAACAGTAGTTTCCGCCACCGCGGTATCAGGTTAAGGCTACTTTCACACCAGCGTTTTTGCTGGATCCGTCATGGATCATGAAAAATGCTTCCGTAATAATACAACCATCTGCATCCGTTTGGAACAGATCCGGTTGTATTATCTCTAAAATGGGCAAGACGTATCTGTCTCTAAAACGATTTAAGTGCCCAGGCCGCTCCTCCTTCTTCTCAGATAACCCCACCTAGCCTCCTGTTTGGCCCGCCCTGTAAGGTCCTCGCTCAACGCCGCCCCTGGATAAGAATAAAACAGCGTTTTTGTCAGAACAAAACAACAAAGGTACCAATTGACTCATGTGTAGTTATGCTACAGCGCCATGTAAGCGTCTATAATGTCAAAATGTGCTGACAGACTTCCTTTAACTGTCGATTTGCTGCAGGAACCGGAATATTCGCAACAGGAACTGTCTCCTGAGTTAAACCTGGTCCATCACTTGGTACTGTCTCCTGAAGGAAAGAGGACGGAACCTAATACAGTTAACCTACTGTGGGCTATTACTTCATCAGTAAAAACACATAGGGAAATAGTTATCCTCCTATAGGTGCCTGAAAAAGGGAGGCCAAAAAGTGGAACAGTTCTGCACACAATGTAGTTTGCAACTTTTTGGGGGGATTTATGACAGCTTACCATTTTTAAGTAATTCCCAAAATTCTCCTGGTTGTTTTCTCGTATCTCTTGTATCAGCCCCATATGAGACAAGCTGTCTCTATTTTTAAGCCAATTTTTGAACCCAATCCTCCTCCTCCTTCGCTTACGGCTACTGTTCTCAAGCTTCATGTCTATTACATACTCCAACATTTCATTGGCAAGGCAACGTTTTGCCCACAAGCTCATCTTGCAGCCCTGTGGTCTCAACTGAATACAAAATGGAGATTGCATACAAGAGGGGAGGTGTACTTGGGTGGTAAAAGAAGGTGGAACAAAGGGTGTTTACATACCTTTACAACACACCCTTTTCACACTTTTCAACCTTTTTTTATCCCAAACACCACCCACACAGTCAATTACCTTTCCATGTAAATGCTACTGTTTGCCTGACAAACGATTGAACTAATTATCTACTTATGTAAAGGGATCTTTACACACAGATCGCTGCATGATCCAGTGCCTTCTATAAGGCTGTATTACACAGCGCCTGCTCTCTAGCGCAGGAGACTGCTGCTATTGCATGCAGTGATCTCCTCCGCAGCATGGGGAGGAGCGATCGCTATGCCATTGCTCGTCCCCGTGCTGTATAGTGGTGTGCTGGTGGCAGATCTCTATTAGACACCACGATCTGCCGCCTGCAAATGATAATTTTTTAACATGTCGGGCAATCGGCGGCAGGAGTATACTGCCAGATGATCGCTAACGAGCATTCATGTGAACGCTCGTTAGTTAGTGATTATCTGCCGAAAAATCAGGCAGTATAATACAGGCTTTAGGCTAGTTTTATATCTGTGGCAAAACCTCCAGCAGGGTGTCCCAGATCGAGTTGGATACGGAGATCTTACTGCTACCTGGGAAATATGCTGAGAATCGTCCAGACAAAAAACCTCTGCACGGTTTTTGTCCAGCCGTTTCCCGACATTCTCTGCCGGAACTGCTGGCCAGAACACCCGGCCACACGGTAAATCTTGTCATATAAATGAATCTGTGCTGCTCCTACTAATGGAGGTTATGGCATTGGCGGACTGGTAACTTAAAGTGTCCCTAAAAAACAAAACAAAGTGGCCCTAATGTTGTAGGTGGCTCCAATTTGACACAAGGGGCTACAAAAGTAGATGGGGCCAAAACAAGTTGGCAGGGTCAGAAATACTACAGTGGAGCACAAAATACCCCCCCCCCCAGAAGCTTGCCCCTCTGGGATGGCCATTAATAGCTGCCTCATTCTGTCCTCCTCCTCCAATTAAAGGGGTTTTCCCATCTCAGACAATGGGGGCATATCGCTAGGATGGGACCCACACCTACAGTGAGAACGGAGCGGGGAAATGAACAGAGGGCGCTCCATTCATTTCTATGGGGCCGCCGAAAATAGACGAATAGACGAGCGCTGGCTCGGCTATTTCCGTCTGCCCCATAGAAATAAATAGGAGCATGGGCCGTGCATGCGCGGTGCGCTCCCCGCTTCGTTCTTGTTGTAGGTGCGGGTCCCAGGGGTGGGACCCGCACCTATCAGACAATGGGGGCATATCCTAGCGATATGCCCCCATTGTCTGAGATGGGAATACCCCTTTACTATATAGAGCAGGGGGGCTCAATATATTAGGAAGTGAGATGTGGGCTACAGCACCAAGCCAGACTTTCTTTTACATGCTGCCTGGACTTCCTCTAATACTGCCCCCTATAGTGCCCCCAGTAGTATGTACCTAGCCAATGGCAGTGAGGAGGGATCGGGTGGCCTTGTAGGGCATCGGCCCACCAGGAAAATTCCCTGTAGGGTCTATGGCCTGTCTGCCCCTGGAATCACATTAGAGGTTCTTCCTGTGTCTCTTCTCAATGCTGCCGATCACACACACCAGTACTATCATCAAGTCTCCTCTAAACTCTCATACCAGGAAAAAAGAAAGACGTACTCGATAGTGAAGAACCACTCGGTATTAAATAAGAAGCATGTATGGCCTATAAGTCTCCTCACGCCGACTAAGGCGCCCTCTCCCCAAGGAGAGATGGTAACCCCCAAATCTTGACTTAGGCCTCTCACCCAGCTAAGCCAGTACTCTCTGCTCTGCACTGATGAGGGGCAATCACCCTGAAACATGTCTGCAGATGAGATGCTGGCTTACTTAATATCTGAGTCATGTCTCAAGGCCTATTTAAAGGGTTGAACATTGACTTATAGGATAGCATCCTTACATCTGGTGGCATCAGAGGTAGACCCTGTCAAGAGCTCATTTGCATACCTTCTTCCTACAGTTGGCATGGAAATTTCAAGTCCCAGTTTTCAAGTTTTTTTGTCTGGGATCAGTTCCTACTTTTGGTCCCCACTTTCTCCACATGGTCGTATTTTTGGGATTAACTCCTGTTTTTGACAGGAAATACAGTACATGGGATGCAGCACAGACTCTAAATGAGGCTATACGAACGCACCCTAGCCATGAGATATTGTATATATATGGAAATGGCTGTCCATGGTGGAGAAGACTATGACTAGATCCATAGTACTTTTTAAAGCTGGGTCATACATATAAGACTTTCTATGGGGTCAGAGCAGATGCTTTCTTAGGTCTTCCATCAGGGAAAATAGTGATTGGACAGGCTGGATTTGTTTTTCTCCAGATAAGTAACCCCAGAGGTCACCATATAAATAACAAACTTGTGCATTTTGCTTCATGAGGACCTGTTTCACAAACTGAGGCATTGAATTGTTCAGTCTCATGCAGAGCTGCCACTGGACCATCTTTGGATCCAGATGCCAAATACTCTTGTGTACACGAGGCCATTTTTATACAATTTTGGTCAGTAGTTTGCATCCTCGTTTTGAAGCCTAGATCAGGAGTGGATGCTGGACACAGAAAAAGTATATTTCAAGCATTTTTTGCTTCTATTTTTAAATAAACTGCTGGTTTCAGCTTAAAATAAGGATGCCCAATGCGGACCAAACCTGCACTGTGTGAATGCAGCCTTAAGCCTCATTCACACGTCCGTGGTCAAATCCGTGAGCAGGTGGTCATTGATGCATCCGCGAAGCTGTCCGTAAATAATCTGTGTTGGGTTCGTGTGTCCGTTTTTTGCTGTCCGTGTTGCATCCGTGTTTCACTGACATTGAACAGCTGAAAAATAATTCTCAAAGAATCTCTTCTTAATGATGCGTGAAACACGGATGCAACACGGATGGCATCCGTGGTTTTCACGGACCCATAGACTATAATGGGCGTGATGGATTCGCGAACACGGACAAAATAGAGCATGCATCAGTGCTAAAAAAACGGACCCACTGACTGCTAAAACACTGATGTGGGAATACACACATTAAAATGAATAGGGACGTGTGCTGTCTGTGGAGAAAGTGTGAATGAGGCTTTAATCCGACCCTCCGGTTCAAGGAAAAAATTTCACATTAACTGAGGAACGAACAAAACATTTATATGGTGACCTGCCCTTCACCTTTTTAGCTGCAGATCCATCAGTTCTCGGGCCCCTTTTTTGACTCCCAAGAGGGCCACACACGCTTCTCAGACTACCTGAATGAAAATTTCTAGGATGCTGAAAATGACATTTGGCATTTGTCTTAGGACTCATGCACATGAACGTGCCGTGTTTTGTGGTCCGCAAATTGAGGATCCGCAAAACACGGATGCTGCCCGTGTGCCTTCCGTAATTTGCGGAACGGAACGGGCAGCCCATTATAGAAATGCCTATTCTTGTCTGCAAAATGGACAAGAATTGGACATGGTTTATAATTCCACATCTTTTGTGGCCCCACTGAAGTGAATGGGTCCGCATCCAAGCTGCAAAAAATGCATCTCGAATGCGGAACCAAACCACGTTCATGTGTGTAAATCCTCATCCTAAAAAATTCTCATGGTGCAATGTGAGTACTCCGGTTCCCTTTGTCTCTTAGACCTCATGGACATGACTGTATTTATTTTGCAGCCTGCAAATTACAGATGCGCAAAATATGGATAACGTCTATGTTGCATTCACATTTTTTGCGGACCCATTGACTTCAATGCGGTCAATGCAGCCAAGTATGAGACATGCTCTATCCTTTAGCAGGACGGACATACGGATGCGGAAAGCACACAGATCTTCCGTGTGCCTTCGGCATCCATATGACCATTCTTCAAAAAGATAGGTCTGCAAAATGTGGACCATGGACCCATTGAACTCAATGGGTCAGCAAAAACAAAATGCGAACAGCCCACAGACAGCATCCGTATTTTGCAGATATGCAGTTTGCGGACCACAAAACGGTCACGGTCACTTGCCTGAGGCCTTATTGTAATATGCTGTCAGATTAGAAATTAAAAATACTCATTGGGACAAATCTGCAAAAAAGAAGGACATCTCGAAAGGGGAAAATGTCCACAGCACTCCATAGTAAAGTGGATCATATCTTCTTCATCGAAACGTTTCATGTTCTTAAGACTTGAGACCAGACACAATGCAGTGTTTTTTTAAGAAATGGAGTCACAAGTTAAGTTACCTACAGATACAATGAGTGTGTAGTGCACTTAAATACAGGAGAGGTTTGGGGGCAGAGTGAGGTCACACGAAAAACTAAAGGAACAGATGGACTCAGGGACCAGACACATAGACACTTTACCGTCATGTAGGTTCATACGGGGAACAGGGGATTGTGATTCGCTTTCTGAATTGCAGAGGCCTATTGTGTAATATTACTGGCTGGCTTCAGTGGGACATGCGCAGGCGTGGATTGGCCATAGATTCTACAGGGAAATTTCCCAGTGGGCTGATGCCTAAGAGGGCCACCCGAGCCCTCCTCACGGCCGCCAGCCAGGTACATAATGATCTTATTCTCTCTTTCGCACCCGGCCAGCAGCCGCAGGTGCCCTCCTGAATCTTCAGGACAGCAATACATCTGAATACTGTGGTGCAGATGGTAGTATTTTGTGCTGCACTGTGGTATTTGGTTCAGCTGGGGCGGTATATTGCTCTGCACTATGGTCGCCCTGCCTTCAGTCAATTTGTTCCCGCCTGCTACATGGGGCCACTTTTACATTTTTTTTCCAGGGCCACTTTTAGTTCCCAGTCCACCCCTGGACATACATGTTCTCATACTGACCCCACTTCACACACAAATTTGCTCTTGCATTTTTTTACCTCCTGCGTTTTTTTGCATACCGGATTAATTTTTGTTGCATACCGGATACATTTTTTTACCACTTGCGTTGTTGAAGTGTGGCTGCCTTTGCATTATGGATTTCCTACCCCTTTGGTCTTTTGCATACAAAATGAATTTTTTAAGGGTTTTTTTTTTTTTTTTTTTTTTTTACCAACTTGCATGTTTGCATACCTGATGTCCTTTTATGGCATTTTACTACCACTTGAATTTTTTTGCACCCATGATGCAATTTTATAGCGTTTTTTTTTTGGCTGGCCATTAACACATGCTTGAATGCCACAGACATTTTCTGCCCTACATAAAAGGAGAGAGAAAAAAGTCATCATATAAAAAAAATACCATTACCAATACCTATTTCATAGTTCCCATAGATTTGCAGCTGACATCTGGAGCTGGTGTATTTTTGTTTTCTTTTGTGCCACAAAAAACGCACAACAAATGCACCAAAAACTCAAACACCACAAAAAAAACAACTATGGGGGTGATTTACTAACAGAAATTTGCCAAATTGTGGCTTATTCCTGGCACAGATTGCGGTGCAAAGGTTACTTGCACTGCAATCTGCGACTTTTCCGCGTTCTCGCCAGGTGTAAAAATGGAGGTGTGGCGTGTACAGGGAAGGGGATGGGCCAGCAGGTTTATCTCGCCTTTTTTAGGTGTAGAAAATGGTCTAAATTTAAGCCAGCAATGAAGCTGGAGTAGATTTAGACCAGCAGTAGATGCGTTGAATTTATGTACAGGCCCGCACTTCTTCATAACTTCGGCGGATCCACCGCCAGCACACTGGATTATTAAGACCGGCATCTAAAACGCAGGTCTTAATAAATGGCCCCGTATGTGCAAACCCACCCTTACATAGCCTGACCTTTCAAACTGGCTTTAGGCTTGTCCGGCAGGGAACAGCCTGCCAGATCTGTACTAACGTTTGCACACGTGTGCTGCAGGAAGTCCGCTTCGGCCCCATTCGCTATAATGGAGACGAGCTGGAGATGCGGTCGCAGCACGGCAAACATGCTGAGAGGTGGCCAGACAAAAACCGTAGAACACACGTGGGCAGACGTTAGTACGGATCCAGAAGGCTGTTCCCCTGCCGGACAAGCCTAACGCCAATGTGAAAGAAGCTTAACACCAACAGCATGCTAACAATGAGAATTTCTTATCACATACACAGATTTTGCCATGTTGGAAGGTGATAAAATCTGTGTTCCCCTAGGTTCCCCATGTTATGCCGACAACTTTTAGATCTGCCCTCCAGCGGTAATATGCAGGAAGCAGTAGTCAGACACATTGTACTGATGCCTGTAGTTAGACATCAGCACAGTACCTATTACCCTCCCATAATTGAGCCCAACGTGCATGTTATGGGGGAGTCAGGAAGAATAGCTGTTCGTCAGACAGCTATTGAAGGTGTAACAGCCCCTTAAAGGGATATTCCCATCTGGGATATATTTATGGCATATCGATAGGATATGCCATAAATGTTCAATAGGTGCAGGTCCCACCTATGGGACCTGTTCATATCTCAGTAATAAGGTGCAGAGTTGAATGGAGAGCAAGTCTGTACATGCTCGGCCACCATCCATTCATTGTTATGGGACTTCTGCTGGCCCAGCTATCTTCAGAAGCCCCATAGCAGGGAATGGAGGAGGACCATGCATGCACAGTGTGCTCTTTGCTAATGGCAAGGGCCCCATTGTTAAGACAGGAACGGGTCCCAGAGGTGGACCTCAACAGACATTTATGGAATATCCTATCGACATGCCATAACTGTTCTAGGTGGGAATGCCCCTTTAAAGATTTTAGGAAATCAAGTGGCAAACCGTACGGGTGCTGTAAACAGCAGTTATAGTGGTTGCCACCCAACAATCCCATAAACAGCTATAAGGAACGGCTGAACGGAATTTACCGAAAACAGAAGGTGTGGATTCCAAAAACCTACAAGGAAACGCTTTCTTATGTAATAAGTCATTGAAGAAATGTCTATTTTGCAGTGTAGGCAATTCTAGCTTATGCATATACATTACTTGCATTGCTTAACATGAACTTATCCGCTTTTTCGCAATCATAAAGCATAATTGTAGGGTGCGGTTGAACTTGAAATAATAACTAGGAACATCCAGGGCCTGCAAGCTTCACCGTATACTGACTCTATACATTGAATACTCGAGCACGGAGACATCTGTTCTAAGCATCACCGCAGCCACGTTATATCTGAATCAGAAACTTAAGAGGTAGAAGAAACAGGGTTTTGTGTCTGGAAAGTGCAGATCTGTCCAAGACATTAATATCCATCATGTTAATGCCATCAGCTCAGCAGGTTAATGGCGACTTTACTGCCAGACGCTTTTGTTTTCGGCTTTTCTCGGTACATGGAACTATCGTTTTTTTGTTTGCTCCTGTTGAGGTCTGTAAACAGGTGGTTATGTGCTTAACCTCGAAGACAATGGTGGGTGGAGGCATGCTTGATTTTTGCTCTTTTTAATTGAGACTATTTACTAAGGCTTGTCAATAGCTCTAGTGGGCTTCTATAATTACAAAAGAATCTGTTGAAGAGCAGAAAGACGCTAGGAAAGGGATTTATTCTTGGACCACCAATACTGCTTGACCACTCACGACATGTCTACACTTATTTATTTTATGCACTTATATGGCGCTGGTATATTCCGCAGCGCTTTACAGACATTAGCATCAGGCTGTCCCCAATGGGGCTCACAATCTAAGGTCCCTTTCAGTATGTCTTTGGAGTGTGGGAGGAAACCGGAGAACCCGGAGAAAACCCACGCAAACACGGGAAAACATACAAACTCCATGCAGATGTTGTCCTTGGTTGGATTCAAACCTAGGACTCCAGTGCTGCAAGGCACCAGTGCTAACCACTGAGCCCCACTTGGGGCAGACATGATAGAAATGTCATTTAGATAGAGATATGGTACTGGATACAGCACTCCGGCCAGGGGCGTAGCTAACGGCTCATGGGCCCTGGTGCAAGAGGTCAGCTTGGGCCCCTCTTCCCTCAGTGCTTTTTGTGTCTTCTTATGCGGCACAAGGGTCTTTGGGCCCCCTCAGGCTCCTGGGCCCGGTAGCGACTGCTACCTCTGCACCCCCTATAGCTACGCCCATGACTTCGGCCTAGAGAGGAATTCATGAAGGTTTTTGCCACTCTAGACACAAAGATCCTGGAAGGCCGGGGACTTGATGCAGTTTCCTTCACCTACACCCTTTTAATGACTGTTGGTACAAATAGTACCACCACTCTCCAGACTCTCCCCTCTCCAATCTCTTCTCAATGCATCAGCCAGAGTCACCTATCTGTCTAAGCGCTACTCCGATGCCTCCGCCCTGTGCCAGTCAATGCACTGGTTGCCCATACAGTATAGAATCCAATTTAAACTGCTTGTCCTCACCGACAATGCTCTCCACAGTGCTGCACCCCCCTACATCTCTTCCTTCATCTCTATCTACCACAATACCCGTGCTCTCCATTCAGCCAATGACTTACGATTTACCTACCCCATAATCCGAACTTCTCGCTCCCGGCTATAAGACTTCTCCCAAGCTGCACCAGTTCTCTGGAATTCCCTACCCCAAGAAATCATGTTAAATCACAACATACACTGTTTTGAGCTCTCCCTCAAAACACATCTTTATAGGGTGGCCTATCACATCCCCTGATCTACTGTAAAGCGCTGCGGAATATAATTTAATATCATTATTATTAATATAGTTTGTTAAAAATGCAGTTACCTACTGTACTGTATATGACTTACTTACAGAGTTACATATATAGAAAGTAGTACATTCTAAGAGGTGAAAGTGGGTCCACCATTATGCATATTAGGTTTTGCCTCCCTGGACAGAAGGACCTGGAAGGACCAGAAGAACCTGAGAATAGTTCCTTCACCCCTTTTAAATGACTATTGATGCAAACAGGATGTTAAAAATGCATACACTCTGCACTAGGCCTGCACAATATATCGCGAAAGCAATCGTTATCGCAATTAATCGCCATATCGCAATCGCAATTTGCTGACCCAAAAATGCTGCAATTATATTACCGTATTTTTCGCTTTATAAGACACACTTTTTTCCCCTCAAAAGTGTGTGGGGGGGAATGGTAGTGCGTCTTATAAAGCGATGGTTGGCTTTCTACGTGACACTGACACTGTATCTCCGGCCGCTATGCTGCACAGCGCACCCGGCAATACATCAGTTACAGAGCGGAGAGGGAGGAGCGGCTGGCGGAAAGTCGGTATTTTAATGAACACATGTTCTTCTATCTATTTTATTTATCTGTTCTCTGCAGCGCTATTAAGAAAATGGCAAGTTTTGTATTTTGTACTTTTGCAGTAATGCAAATATGTATTTTATTTTAAAAAACACTGCGCATTTCAGTTCTTGAGTTCAGCATAACTACATTTCACATTATCAGTCATCTGTGTGCGCTTTTACCTTGAAAATCCAAGCAGATAGACCTCTAGCACAATTCCCTTAAAATATCGCATCGCATATCGTTATCGCAATTTTTAGGGCCCTAATCGCAATCGCACAAAATTCCCATATCGTGCAGCCCTACTCTGCACCAAAGGGAATGGGCCCAACCAAGGCTTGACTATTCCTTATAGCCCCTCTACAGGGGAAGAAGAGTGAGGAACGTCTCATCCATATAGTGCCCTCCTATGTGCAGAAGCATATATTCTATTATTTTTATGCAAATTAGTTTCTAAGATCAATGGGGGCGCTGCCATTACACCTAGAGGCTCTGCAGCTGCCATGCCCTCTGCACTTTGATTGACAGGACCAGGCAGTGAAAACATGATCATACCTGGACTTGACTTCACCTAAAGTCAAAGTTCAGAGATTGTGGCAGATGCAGAGAGAGCAGAGCCTCCAGGTGTAACAGCAACGCCCCCGTTGCACCTAGAGGCTCATTTGCATATGTCAAAACAACTTTTCTCAGCAATGCGGGCACATATGAACATGGGACCAACACAGATGCCTTCAGCTGCCAAGCGCACATGTAACAGGTCAGCCAGTGTCATAGGTAGTGATGAGACAGAGGCAGGGGTAATATTCCAATTTGCGATATTTTGCGAATATTTGGGCGAATATTCGCCATATATTCGCGAATTCGTGAATTCCTGATCTTCAGGCATTATTTTCTAGATTGCAAAAATTCGCATTTAAAAATTCGCATAAAATTCGCATAAAAATTCGCATAGACTGGTATTTAAAAAAAAAAAAAAAGAATATTCACGATTACGAATATATTTTGATATATTCTAAATATTTGCGAATTCTCGAAGAGCCGATATTCGCGATTAAAATTCGCAATTCGAATATTCGTGATCAACACTAGTCATAGGTACAAATCTGCTGACAGATGCCCTTTAATCTAAAGGGCATCGATGCCACAAGGCTTTTAGAGAAGTGAAGCCAACCGGTGCTTGGCACAATGTAATGGGTAAGCATTTTAAATGACCAGCTCTTTGGCAATTATTTACAAATTATTTGACTTCCATGAAACAAATGGAAGATGGGACTAAAAAAAGGGGAAAAAAGAAGGATTTCATGGGGTAAGTTATGGCTGTGCCCTTTATTCTCCCTGTGATGCAGGAAGTTAGAGTAGCCTCAAAGAGTTCAAAAAGCCATTGGTCATAAACCCTCGAAGTGTCAGAAATAGTTTGTGTGCACAATGCTATGGAGCCCACGTGTATTTGTTTTCAGAGACATTAAATGATTGGGTGTTATCACCATTAGGCCTGTTTAGAAGGGTCTGAGGTTCAAATCCCAAATCATTCATCAGCCTGGGCCTGGCTTGTCAAATGGATTAATGAGGTGTAAATTAAAATCCTGAGCAATCAGTGCTCGGAGTTAACCATGGCTTATTAGCCGGGAACCCTCGACGTCATGTATTGACCTTCTCCTCTAGATCCAAAAGGGTTAACACCTGTGTAAGCAACTATCCAATCACAATTCTATCAGCAAAGTTAAATGTTTTTTTTTTTTTTTGAGATAAGAAAGGTGGCTTGTCCCTGTCTAAAAAAGTTGAATGCAGACCTTTGTTTAAATGGCTGCCCTTCTCTTTCAACACTCTATTGACTAGACTGATGTTTGGATAATGGTCGGTGGGGGAGAGGGTCATTTGCAGAGGTCTCCTAAGCAATAAGTAGGTCACATTCAGCCTTTAAATGGGACTTTGTATCTATTGTTCTTAGTGAATTGCATATACTGTATTAGCATACTACTTCTAAAATAGTACTGCTTTCCTTGCGTTTTTAGGGAAAATGTGTGGAATATTTGACCATTACGAGAGGTTAAGCTGATGTCCCACCTCGGGGCCACTTTAAATATTACAATAAGAAATTGCATTATAGTTAATTACCTAAGGGCCCTTTTCACCCGCTGAGGATTGGACCAATTAATAGGAAGGAACGTTACTAAAATTACCAAAAAATCCGAAAATTTGCCCAATGGCTGGATCGATGTCACATCTCTCTATAGCCGATGAGGTCCGGCAGGCACGCCGGATCCAGAGAGCTTTGGCAGGCTGTTCTCTTAAAGGGAACCTGTGACCATGAAAATTAAGGGAAAATTGCAGGCAGCATGTTATAGAGCAGGAGAAGCTGAGCAGATTGATACATCGTTTTGTGGGAATAGATTCAGTATAACTTGCAATTTAAAATCTCTGCCCAAGTGGGCGTGCTTGTCAGAGTAGGACCAACTGGGTTAGGGTCCATTCACACGTCCGTGTGTGTTTTGCGGATCCACGGATCCGCAAAACACGGAAACCGGCAATGTGCGTTCCGCATTTTGCGGACCGCACATCGCCGGCACTCTCATAGAAAATGCCTTTTCTTGTCCGCAATTGCGGACAAGAATAGGACATGTTCTATTTTTTTCGGGAACGCGATTGCGGACCCGGAAGTGCGGATCCGCAATTGCGGACCCGGCCGGGACATCGTTTGTCCCCATTGAAACTAATGGGTCCGCAATTCCGTTCCGCATTTTGCGGACGTGTGAATGGAGATCTTAATGCATACATTGCAAATTATACTGAATCTTTTCCCACAAAATGATATCTCAATCTGCTCAGCTCCTCCTGCTCTATACCATGCTGCCTGCAGATTGCACTGAATTTTCATGGTGACCGTTTGCTTTTAACCAAAGGACTGTTCCTGGAGATAAAGGATCTTCTTTTAGTCTGTAAATTTCTTGCACTTATATGGGCACCTTCTTGTCCGTAGTGGCGGCAGCTATACACACTAATATGGTGCAGAATGCTATAGTTTCCATTTCAGTTCATGTCATGTTGCACATAATGACTCAAAATGCCCTTCTTTTCTCACCGATTATGCCTGTACTTGCTTGTGTGAAACAATCATTCCAAGCAATATAATGACATATAGCAAACGGACTGCTTAGCAACAAAACTATTTATATGAAGCAAACTGCCAAATTTTCAAGACGTCAATATGCAGATCCAATGCCTCCCATCAGAGGGATAACTGAATGTCAATGGAAAAATGCCCAAGGATGAATAAGCTCCACAATGGTATCCTGGGTCCAGTGCTCACTACCATGCTGGTCAGCTCATGCTTCAGCTGTAGTCGCAGACACCGGGGGATCTCCACAAGTTCAGCATTCAGGTTAAAAGGGGTTTCTGAGATTTTAATACTGATGACCTATCCTCAGGATAGGTCATCCGTATCTGATCAGTGGGGGTCTGACACCTGGGACCCCGCCGATAAGCTGTTTGAGAAGGGTCCAACGCGAGCCGCGGCCTTGTCCGTGCTTACCATGCACAGCGCCATACATAGTATAGCGGCTGTGCTTGGTATCGAGCTCAACCCCATTCACTTTAATGGGGCTGAGGTGCGCCTAGGCCACGTGACCGATGGATGCGACATCACATGGCCTAGGGAAAGCAGCAAAAAGGCGAGCGCCGATGCCTTCTCAAACAGCTGATCAGCAGGGGTCGTGGGTGTCGGAACCCTATTGATCAGATATTGATGACCGATCTAGAGCAGGAATGCTCAACCTGCGGCCCTCCAGCTGTTGTAAAACTACAACTCCCACCATGACTTCTGTAGGCTGATGGCTGGAGGCTGTCTGGGCATGTTGGGAGTGGTAGTTTTGCAACAGCTGGAGGGCTGCAGGTTGGGCATCCCTGATCTAGGGTAGGTTGTCAGTTATAAAATCTCAGAAAACCCCTTTAAGTTTGGGGCAAGTAAAGCCTCACCTTTCTGGCCAAAAGCTTTATTTTTCCCCCCTGAAGGTTATCTCTCAAATAAAAACCAGTAACCACAAAGAAAAAATGAATTCAGGCTCTGTTCGGCTCTGAGGTTGCATTCAAGCCTTCTGTTGGTGGTGGATTTCCTGATGTATACGTCAGATAAAAGACTGCATACCAATGCTATACAGTGGCATATCTTGCCCATAGGCTTCCATGGAAAAAAAAAAAACATTATTTGTCTGATATATGTTCTTTGTGGGATACTGTACTCTAACATTGTTCTATACAGTAAAAAAAAAAGTATATCCACGTATGCCATCCCTACAGAGCCAAAATCACAATATTTTGGCCTCCATCTGAACAGTGGCCTATGGATACTTTTAACATACGCGCCAGGAACTTTTCCATCGCATTTGCCAAGCTTAGGGTACTTTCACACTAGCGTTAGTGTGATCCGGCAGGCAGTTCCGTTGTCGGAGCTGCCAGCCGGATCCACCGTTCAGTGTGACAACTGACAGCATTTGTAGACGGATCCGGGTGTGGATCCGTCTACAAATGCATTGCAAGAACGGATCCGTCTCTCCGCTTGTCATGCGGATGGACGGATCCGTCTTGCAGTCTTTTTCACAGTTTTCCCGGTCTGCGCATGCACTAATGCAAGTCAATGTAAATGAATGCCGGATCCGGCATTCCGGCGACTGATCAGGCATTTTGGACGGACATAATACCGCAGCATGCTGCGGTATTATGTCCGGCCAAAACACCTGACAGTGACTGAACGGAAGGCATACTGATGCAAACTGAATGGATTTCTATCCATTCAGATTGCATGGGGATATGCCTGATCAGTTCTTTTCCGGCATAGAGCCCTTTTGACGGAACTCTATGCCGGAAAAGAACAACGCAAGTGTGAAAGTACCCTTACACTACAGACACAACCTCAGGATTGTCTTTTATAATATTATTTGCCAAGTATCAAGGAAAATGCAGCACATTCATCCCGAGCATGGTATGTTTATAATAGTACCGCCACACATTGAAGATTGTGTTCACTTTTAAAGTTGCAGACTAGAGATGAGTGAATTTGTTGAAATTTATTTCAGGTGTGATTTGCTGAGTTTTGGAAATTTGGGTACAAATTGATTTTACCTATCTCAAAAGTACAGAGAAAAACGCACATGTAATACTCCACTACAAAAGAGACATGCATGTCAGTTCTCCTTTCAAAAGGACAATAAAACTGAGTGTCTCAAGATAAAATTGCCCTGGTTAGCTGAGCGGCCTTTGTCAGGGTCTTAAGGGTGCTCATTCTCAGTAGGGAGACCATGTAGTATGCATGATGAGTACTGTAGTCCAAACAATGCTGCTCTGCATTTCTGTGAAAAAAATCTTACTACTAATGGCTTCAGAAAGGTTTAGGGCTGTATTAGAACTGCAGATAGTCGACCAACGCTCATTAGCAATGATCTGCCTGTGTAATAGAGCCACCGATTACCCGATGAACGAGCAAATGCTGGTTCATCGGACAATCGTTTTTGTTACGCTAAAAAATCATTATTTACCAGCAGCAGATCCTGCAGTCTAATGATGGTCTGCATTAGCGATCGCTTTTCCCCATACTTTGGAGGAGATTGCTGCATGTAACAGCAGCTGTCTCCTTCACTGACGAGCAGGCGATTGTTGGGAATGAACTGCAGTTGATATACAGTTCTAATACAGCTCTTAGAGTTAGTTTCTTTTTGGAAGAAACCCAAAGGTATGCTAATTAGTTTTTCTTTATGATAAAGCACTGATTGAACAGTTCGAGGCTACCACCAGGGAAAATCTTATTATGAAAAAGGACTGATTGAGCAGCTAATTTGGTGGTAGCCTCGAACTGTTCAATCAGTGCTTTTTCATTCAGTGCTTTTTCATCAGTGATTTTCCCTTGGTGGCAGCATTACAAACAAGCTCCATGTAGTCTGATACTGCAGTCATGCTTCCTTCCATTTCTTACTGCCATACCAAATAGATATAGGCAAGAATAAAAAATAAGAAAAATGAAAGGGGGTATGGCTGCAGGATCAGACCACGTAGGGTTTATTTATAGTCTGTAACAATGGAGACTCGTTAATCTGTATGGAAGATGTGGAGAAAAATGATTTTATCCTATCAAGACTATTTGCAAAGTTTGAATGCATTGGAGCAATAAAAATGTATTTGCAGAGCTGAATCGATCTTATCCTAGATCACATTGCAAGCAAGACTATGAGAAATATATAAGGCTTAATTAAGACAAGGCTGGATATTGACTGCAAACCAAGAAACCACAGAAAACTTCTCATGTGTTATATGCAGAGGCTTAAGGATGGCTGTTGCAGAGGGTACAATTGGGCACAGGAGGGAAGACGACTCGAGGTGCCACCTGGCAAGCACTGTTTAGAGTGTGCTGGCATGCACAAGAGTGATGACTGGGCGTGCATGATGCACCGCGGGCCCACGTGAAGGACAGGGGTTCAGTACAGTAATAATAAAGATGGGGTGCCAGTGGCTGACTATATGAAGGGAAGGGTCTAGTCTCAAGTTTTGGGGCCCACAGAAGTCTAGTTATGCCACTGGTTACATATGAATTTTTCCTTGGATTTGAAAATCGAATTCACATGAATTGTACTGCCATCTTTTGATGCGATTTTTGGAGATTCCTTTGTTATATGGCAAGCCCCTATTTTTTTCTCTATGGTCCAGTACGAATCTATGACAAGCACAGTGTAGAGAAAGGAAGTATGTCCAATTGCTCATGCTCCATGGGTCTTAAGGACCAGCACAAGATTCTACTTTACTCTTCTCTACTCCAGAGACCTCAAAACTACTGAAATCTTGTAAACTACAGTGTATATAGTCAACAGATTGACCAGCAAGCCACAGCTTTACAGACCCTGCTGCAGGTGAGGGACCATGGTTCAGACATCCATCACCTAAAATGTATCCAGGCCAGACCAACTCCAACTCCAAGCCTGCATTTCAGAATGGACACCTATATCCACATGTACCGGCATACAGCTGTTAGCCAGAAGTTCAAGGGAGAGTCATCAGCAAGATAGTACATCAGAGGTGCCATTAAATGATACTTATGTGACCACCATACCTCATCATCTGGGGACAGAGATTTGTACAAACTACTGCTGGATGTACAAGTTGTACAAGAGACACTTTTATTCTTCCACTTCTGGCCTGAGTCTTTAAACCGCTTAAACCATCGAGCAACGGCCTGAAGGCATTCACTGTGACACATCATCTCATCAGAGCCACTAACACTCCTATCTTCTGCCCCGGCTCCTCAGGGGTTTGCTGCACATGTATGTGTGGTTTGGGCCTAGAGCAGCATCGGGTGCACAATCCATCAGTATCCACAATACCATCATGTGCTTGAGGCCTTATCGTGGAAACATAAAAGCATGATGACTCTTGGAGGAAATGTCAGTGGCTGGTGAAAGCTTTATCCGCTTTTTGTGCAGCGTCAGTATATAATCAGAGGGAAGATGATTTATGCACACGTATGTTCCCAGTTATACGCTGAAGACTTTTCATAGTGAGGTCAACAAGTCGCTGTTGGAACTACCCAGTGAACTTTCCCACTGGTCCAGTGCTCTCATTGTTGTGAGCGTTGTATGTGAATGTGCTGTGACTCACTGCAGAATTCTTTTGTCAGAATGAAACATCATCACTCAAGAGCCTCTGGGGTAAAAATCAGTTAGGAGGAGCAAGGGCCCATCCCATAGCCCTGAGTTATTTGTCTGTAGCATACTTCTGCGTATGACGGCATGTCCCAGCATGAGAACAGCTTCATACAGGATGGTGATGTACTAGGCTTACATGTGTGCTGCTGTTGGAGAGATCAACACTTCGACTAAAAAGCCATGCAGACCATCGAAAGAGCCTACATTGCAATGCATAATCCTGGAGACATCCTGTCCTGTCAAGCTTTTGCATGGGCTAAAAAATGTTTTTAACCATTTTATGGAATATATTTCTGGGAAAGCTAAATGACGACAAATATGGATGTCGTCATGGCTCTCACAGGGCTTGCCAGCTGTCTAGGGTTCTAAATGGCAGCTCTTCTAAAGTTGACCAAACGCATTAGATAGCTGTCAGCTGAATACTCGTTTGGCCTACAGCGAGCCCCCATACACACAGTTAGCCTAGCGTGCATGTGGAAGATATGAGAGACTCTCACCAAGATCCATAAGGACTGGACCCATGCAGGCTCGGACTGGCCCACAGGGGTACAGGGGAATCCCCCGGTGGGCCCCAGGGCAAAGTGGGCCCCTAGTCTCCCACCCCCTGCACAAGTGGCACATAACACATTAAGCTTACTGCACTACATACATATATTCAGTGTACAGCACCTCCACCGGTCTATGTTCATATAAAAAACTTGTTAGATTATTTATTATAGTGGAATGTATCCGTACAGTGGGCCCCCAAAATAAATTTTACTGGTGGGCCCTAGGTACCCCAGTCCGACACTGGACCCATGAGATCCAAGCACCCAATCTTCACCCCTGCTGTCAGGGAAGAGGTACCCTTACACATTAGATCAATGTTCCCCCCAAAACTACAACTCCCATCATGCCCTGACAGTCTATGGCTATAAGGGTATGATGGAAGCTGCAGTTTTGCAACAGCTGGAGAGCCACAGGTTGGAAATCACTGCATTAGATGGCCAGCCTGCAGCTATCAGGGCATGACGGCAGCTATCGTTTTGCAACGGTCACATGAAATCTAATTGCTGGATCTTCATCTCTGCCGACCGGAGACAACCCCCCACTCACATTAGATCAATGTTCCCCAACCTGTGGCTCTCCAGCTATTGCAAAAGTATAATTTCCATCATGCCCTGACTTCCTTCAGCTATCAGAGTATGACGGGAGTTGTAGTTTTGCATCAGCTGGAGAGCCACAGGTTGGAAATCACTGCATTATACGACTGGCCGGACCGACGTATGCTGACTGGATCTGCTGACATTGCTTTTGGAAAATCTCTCACTGTAGGCACCAAATGTAAATCACTTACATGGTATACCAAACAGCTGCATAGGCCACCACTTGAAAAAAAAAAGGTTACACTTTTCAATACAGAAGAAAAAATTACTCTACTAACATATACCCATCGGATGCCACAAGGACACCAACGTCTAGTCTATAGGGGTCTGAGCACCCAATCAGTGCATGAACGGGAGCATACACTGGCACGTATGCTGAATGCACACATCTAGAACAGTGTGAATACAGCCTCAGTTACTGTATGCAGAATTTTATGCCAATGAAAACTCGTTTGGAAAAGAACAGAACTGACTAGTGAACCTTGCTGAAATATTTGACCCACAGAAGGAACTCATGCTGATGGAACAGATGCCAACTGATGTGAAAATGAGCATTTTGCCACCTGTGCACAACTCATTTAATAGGATTAGTATAGTCGATTAGTTTTTTCCTTCAGGCCTTGTTCTAACAGTTTTGGTTCATTTGTGGTTTTTAGCCGAAATTAGCATGATATCCTTAAGGTGGGATGCACACATGCAGATTTTGGATGGCAGTGCATGAAACCTGTATGGCAGTGCATGAAGCCTGTATGGCAGTGCATGAAGCCTGTATGGTAGTGCACGGAGCCTGTAGGACAGTGCTAGAGCCTATACTACAATGCATTCAGTCTGTATGGTAGTGCACGGAGCCTGTATGGTAGTGCACGGAGCCTGTATGGTAGTGCACGGAGCCTGTAGGACAGTGCTAGAGCCTATACTACAATGCACGGAGTCTGTATGGTAGTGCACGGAGCCTGTATGGTAGTGCACGGAGCCTGTAGGACAGTGCTAGAGCCTATACTACAATGCATGGAGTCTGCATGGCAATTTCCAGAGCATGTACGGCAGTGCACAGAACTTGTACAGAAGTACCAGATCCTTTACTGCAGTGCATGAAGCCTGTATGGCAGTGCACAGGGCCGGTATGGCAGTGCACAAGGCCGGTATGGCAGTGCATGGACTTTTTAAATAAATATGAACTAAAAGAATACCCCAAAAAATCCCTAAAATGTATAAAATATACCAGCCCAACTGGAGATTTGTCTTCACTACATGCAAACTGAATTTGTACTCCCCCCCATCATCCACCACTTGTTTAGTGCATTGAAAATGAATTGAACTTTCCTCCTTTTCACGCGGAGGGATGTACATGTGCCCTTTTTAAATCCTGCAGTATAATTCTTTTTAATCTCCCACTGTATCGGCCCCTTTGAAATGCGTTGTGACACCCCAGCCAGTGGAAGAGGTCCTGAAAGCCGAGCATTCTCATCCAAGTCCCCGCTTCAGAAATGCTCTTTCTTGGCTTCTTTCTTTCTGCTTTTAATGGTCCATGTTGTACAGAATGCCAAAAAAAAAAAACTGCTAAGAACAAAAGAGAAATGAGAACTTTGCGTTCGAGCGGGTCACACAGTAGAACAGCATCTCATCTCCACTCTCTTCCAGTAAGCGCGCTCTCCCACGCCTCCCTGTCACACAATTGTTATTGTCCCCTTCTGTCTATCAACAGAAAAAGCCTTGAGTGGAAAAGACCGGGAAGAGGTCACAAAACAGTGGAAGGATTTCTTTAGAGCATTCACCCATCGCCATGGAAACGGCAAGAGAAGAGCCTACATTCTGAAGCATTAACGACGCAATTAACCAAGCCCCCGAAAAGTGCGTGTTACAGAATGTCACCGCATCGTTATCCACCGGAGTGCCACCGAAAATCAGCCTCTCCGGGGCTCAAGTAATTGATTAGATGGCGCGATGATACCGTCATTGTTTTGCTAATGACACAGTAGGCTCTACTTGTCTAATTATCCTCGGAATTGATGAATACAAGAAAAGTGCGTTACGAAAGAAGAAAGAAAAACATTACGACTTTTTGTCGTATTTCAGTTTTGCTTTTCTCTTGCATTTCTAATCAACTGTTACCCAGCTTTCCCAGAGATCAGAATAGTCAGGGTTGGCACGGCGTAAATGCTAGGGATTTTCTGTGAAGATTAGGATGACACAGAATGAGATTTGAACGAATGGGATCCATATGCTGCCGAATTTTTGCTGAACGGAAACCGAACTATGGTACGGTTTTTCATTTTCTGCTGCACGCGTTTCGCAGATACTGACTGCACATTCGCCAGTGAAATCTGGGTACACCCGGAATTGAAGGCCGCGTTCCTCTGTCCGAGAAGCCACTGCCTCCACCTTCAGATCTACCCAGGTGTCAGCAGCGCACCATAGTTCTGCGTCCAAAAATCAGCAGCATATGCATCACATTTGCAGCAGGTAGGAAGAAGTGCTTGTGCTGATCCTCAGACCAACGGCGGGGGGAGATTGACAGGGTCAGGTAAGGTGTTTGACCCTATTAATCAAGAAGGGGGGGTTGTCTTGAGCCCCTCGGTGCTCCAGAAGGCAGATTTTTAACTAATTAGATTAGTTAGAATTGACTTGTTCATCTTCGTTTACACGTGTATGTGTAAGATGGCTGACGGAGGAGGAGACATACAGTGGGAGGTGTGGTCTAATTTCAAGGGGTTGTCCAGGCTACAGATACTGATGATCTGTCCTCAGGATGGGTCATCAATATCACAACAGAGTGTATCCCACCCCCGGCACCTCCACACATCAGCTGTTCCGAACAGTATGGACACCGTATAGTGGCCATGCTGGGGTACTGCAGCTAAGATCCCATTAATTCAACCTGAGCTCCAGTAAGTATGCTGGTGACAGAAACTGCACAGTATATGATGCAAGACTTAAAGGAAATGTGTCACCAAAAACCAGTTAACACCAGATGGCGACATACGTCCTTTTTCTAATCTGTTTTTATTTTCTGATTACAGATTTTTTTATTCCATTTTCTGAACATGATTATGGGGGCGGCCATCTTGCCTGAGGTGTTCTTAACAGCATTTACACAGCATTAAGAAAATTGCTTTACGGCAGCCCCACGGGCCTCCTGACACATATGGTCAGGAGGGGGCCTCAGTGACTTCTATGGGGGAGTTTTCTAGGCCTGCTCTGTGACCTGTGCAGAGGTCATTGTACAAGGAAAGAATAAATAAGCACTGACAATCGCCTATTGTGAATGGTGGATCCTGTCTTATCTATACACAGAGGTGATATCATTCCAGGCAGGAGTAGAATGCCAGATAAGCAGGTAACTACAGTAACGTGATCTGTCCAGACCAAGAAGTGGTGCCAATTATTAGGCTTAGTGGCAAAAACGGCAGGTTTTTTGTTAAAATATAGATATTGACTTGGAAAATTAAAAACCATCAACAATTCTAAAAAATTATGTTAAAACGTAATTTAAACAATGGTTCATTTTTTGATGACGCCTTCCCTTTAAGTGAGGGATCGGGCCTATATCTTCCCAAGCCTCACTCTAAACACATACATGTGCACACAGTACCACTTATACCCACAACGGTCAACATCGTCATCCACACGATAACATAATAAAATAATCCCCACTAAACATGTGTATCTCTACCCTCTTACAGATTCACAGTGGACTTCGGTAAAATCCACAGGCATACATGTTGTCCTGTAATGGCTGTGTATTTATGCAAATGTGCACAGAAAACCTGCAGCATTTCTGCTAGGTGTGGACTTAGCCTAAGGCTGGGGACCAGTTGTATCTAGTGGTGAGCAGAGCTCTCCTGCTAATAAGTGCCGGCAATGGTGCAAATTCCCATGGTGTCCACTGTCACAGATCACCATACCAATACCTAAAGCTGGGCCAAAACATGGCAGAATCTGTACTGCAAATCTGTGGCAACTTACCTTATAATACAGGTGGATGGGTTTTTAATATCCAATCAATATATACCTGAAAGAATCCGTACAGAGATCAATCCTCAGATTTACAGCATGCTCATTATAATGCTAAAAAATACATAACTTCACCCTTTGCAATGCATTGGATGAGATCCAAAACCACAAAACATGCATGTAACATGTTAAGGGCGGAAGTGGCCCTGGAAAAAACAACTAAAAGTGGCTCCATGTTGTAGATGGATGTAAATTGACAGTAGGCAGGGCCAACAATACTATAGTACAGCACAAAATACTGCCCCCAGCAGAACCAAATACCACAGTGCAGCATAAAATACTGCCGCCCCGGCTGCAATATTCAAGTGCACCGCCATCCTGAAGACAGCAAAACAGTCGAATGCAGGAGAGCATTTTTCACCGCCAGTCAGGTCCAAAAGTACCTGATGTGCCTAGCATTAAAGGGGTTTTCCCATCTCAGCCAATGGGGGCATATCACTAGGAGCACTGGCTCTGCTATTTCCGTCGGCCCTATAGAAATGAATGGAAGTGGTGGCCGTGCAAGCGTGGTGGGCTCTCATTTACTTCTAGGGGGGAAAGGGCGCTTGGTGGTGGCCGGACCTGTGCAAACACCTTCCCGGCTCCGTTCTTGATATAGGTGCGGGTCCCAGCGGGATTTCTATGTACTCAGAGGAACATCGGCCCCCCGGGAAGTTTCCCTGTAGGGTCTATGGCCAATCCGCCCCGTAACACGTGGATTGTGTTGCAGAGTCATTACCCTGTTGGAAGTATCTGTAAGATGTGGAGACTGTGGCCAGAAATGGAGGTGCGCGGTCAGCAACAACTCTTCGAAGGGTTATGGGTGTCTGACCCAAATTTAAACACAGTAAGAAATTACTTGCTGCTGTTGCCTCCCTGTTTAGTATTATGTAACATTCATCTGTTACCAGGTGTTTCCCATCGTGGATTGCAAAACGTGAGTGCTTAATGTTTTTATTACCTTATAGTTAGTTGTACGCTTCTCTTTGGTGATGGTGAAATTGTGTGAAGTCCCATGCTTCCTGCCTATGTCCCAGGCTTTGTCATTGAATCAACCATCCCATGTCATTGTGTATGGACATGGATCAGGAACTGGTTACTGTTTTTGATCATTAAAGGGGTTCTCCATTTTTGACAATGTGTCCTCATGCTGGGCCCCCCAGGAATCAGCTACAATCTACAATCTGAATAGCTGGGCCAATAACGAGCACCGATTGACGGTGTACCAGTTGATCGGTGCTTTTTGAAAGTGCCTTTCACACAGCCTGATGGTGAGTGGGGGACGAACGATCACTGTCACGATCATTCGGCCCCCATTCACTTTGCATATTGTTAACAGCATCTCTCTTTTTAACATAGGGTGATGTGCTGCCAACAAACAACCATTTTAGGTGCTGCGTGAAAGATGAAATCACCTGCATTGAGTGGTGACATCTCCAGGGTACGGCCCAATGGTGTGGCTCACCGCATGCAGCTAAGCTTTGCCCACCCATGGCAACCAATGGTCGCTTGATTTTACCGCAAAATCATGACTCTAAAGTATATATATGCTTGCTCTCAAATTTTTGGGAAAGAGAGCAAATTTCTCATGGGTCACAACGCCACTATCACAGAATCAGCTAAGAACATCCCATAATAGAGCTGGTCCTCCTTTACAAAAAGGGACCATGAAGACAGTGACATGAATTCTTTTTAAAGACCAAGATAAGATATTTAGAAGGAGGCATTTAGTGGGTACGTTTGGACCCATTAGCTTACTGCTGTTAGGATGTCTCCTAATTTTGCACGCATTTTTGTAGCTCCTCCCATGTAACAGTTCATGTTGTGAATAAACAATCATCGCACAATCCCACTAGTGGAATTATTACACTTCATCAGAATCTTTAATAAGAAAAAGATTTTAAGTGTCCTGTTTACACGATTTCTGCAGATGGATGCCTTCTGAGATGATGCATCCATCACGACGTCATGGAATTATACTCTTTAACCCAAAGCAGATGTTGTCTAACTTTCATGAATGGTATTAGTAAAGATCATTTTAATCTTTGCCATATTATCCACATAGCGAATAGTCACATTACAGGGTCTAATTATGCAAGAAGAGCATCTTCTCCGGATCTCAATCTGTTCGGATTTCGCTTTTGAGTAAGGCCCTATGCACACGACTAAGCCACGGAACATGTATGTGGCATATGGAATAACTGTGGTTCCATATAATGGAGCCATGTACCATCATGTCCACCATGTTCCTAGCGGAAATGCTTGAATGAGGAAAAAATTATTGTCATACAAGATTCAATGGAAAACTTCCATATGCTATATGGAGGAAGATCCAGTGGCATGGACAGATTTTTATACTGATAACCTATCACAGGACCCCGCCAATCAGCTTTTTGAAAAGGCACTGGGGCTCCTGTGAGCGCTGCAACCTTCTCTCAGCTTTTCCTAGGCCAGTGACAACACATTCGTCTGTAACGTGGCCTAGGAGCAGCTCATTCGCATAGAAGTAAATGGGGCTGGGCAGGCACAGCCACTATACAATGTGTGGCACTGTGCTTGTTAAGCTGTGAGAAGGCCACAGCACTGACAGGAGCACCACTGCCTTCTGAAACAGCTGATTAGTGGGGTCCAAAGTGTCGGACTCCCATCGATCAGAAGACACTGATGACCTATCCTAAGGAATAGGTCATCAATATTAAAATAGCAGAAAATCCTTTTAAGCAAGTTAAAGATGAAATAATCTCCAAAAGACATAAAGTTAAAAAGGACACATTCCCCTTGTATTTTATTTTCATGTTTTACATTTTCAAAATACGAAAAAAAATAAAAAGGGCCCAAAGGAAAACTTTGGGCACCATGCATGACTAGTACCTAGCAGCACCCCCTTTGGCAAGTATCACAGCTTGTAAACACTTTGTGTAGCCAGCCAAGAGTCTTTCAATTCTTGAAAAAGTCTTCCAGTTCTGTGGGATTCCTGGGCCGTCTTGCATGCTCTGCTTTTTTTTATGTCTAGCCACACATTTTCAATGATGTTCAGATCAGGGGACTGTGAGGGCTACTGTAAAACATTCAGCTTGCGCCTTTTGAGGTAGTCTATTGTGGATTTTGAGGTGTGTTTAGGATCATTATCCATTTGTAGAAGCCATCCTCTTTTTAACTTTCAGTTTTATGTTTGCTTCCAGAATTTGCTGGATTTTCATTGAATTCATTCCTCCCTCTACCCATGAAATGGTCAATGTGCCATTGGCTGCAACACAACCCTAAAGCATGCTTGATCCACCCCCATGCTTAATGGTTGGAGAGGTGTTATTTTCATTAAATTCTGTGCTCTTTTTTGTCCAAGCATACCTTTGAGTATTGTGGCCAAAGAGTTCTATTTTAACTCTATCGTTTCACAGAACTTGTTTCCAAAAGCATCAGGCTTGTTTAGATGTTCTTTTGCAAACTTCTGACGCAGAATTTTGTGGTGAGGATGCAGTAGATGTTTTTTTCTGATGACTCTTCCATGAAGACCATATTTGTGCAGGTGTCGCTGAACAGTAGACAATGTACCACAACTCCAGAGTCTGCTAAATCTTCCTGAAGGTCTTTTGCAGTCAAGTGTTAGTTCTGGTTTCCTTTGTAGCAATACTACATGCAGCTGTCTCTGAAATTGTCTCTCTAGACCTCCACTGTTCCTGTTAACCGCCATTTCTTATACATTTCAAACTGAGGAAATGGCAACCTCAAAACGCTTTGCTATCTTCTTATAGCCTTCTCCTGCTTTGTGGGCCTCAACCATTTTCATTTTTACAGTCTTAGGCAGCTGCTTAGAGGAACCCATGGCTGCTGTTTTTTGGGACAAGGTTAAAGGAGTCTGGGTATGAAATTTGCATCACCTGGCCTTTCCTAGCAATGATTGTGAACAAGCCTTAACCCTAACAGGCTATTTAAACAGCTGCATGGAGCAGTATTTGTCTGGATGATTCTCGGCATGTTCACTGGGTTGTAGCCGGATCTCCTTTGGATAGTTAATGGGGCTAGACAGCATCCATGTAGCTTCCGGCAATGCCGGAACAGCCTGCTGGATCTCATGAACACTAGTGTGAAACTAGCCTGAAATAAACCCCTGGATGGTCCGTTTAACTCTGAGCCCTGGTAGCAGAAAAGGCTGAGTACACATGGCCTACACTTTACATGTTATGTATTAGCAAGTGCATAGTGCAAACTACATTATAAATTATTGAAAGGGTTTTTTCTGTCAGACACTATGGAGGGCAGAAAAAACTGGTTGTGAACTGTCTGTAGCTTTACCGACAGTAGG